>JAVJIF010032101.1:0-32543 GCA_038442645.1 Agave tequilana | reverse complement strand
TGATTGAGATTTTAATAATAAAAAGAAAGTTCAGATTTCTTAGTCTCAATGCGAATCCGCTGTAGCAAGGGCTCAAGCGGGTCGTGATCCTCAGGGAAGGATGCGATGCAGCTTTTCGACCCGATTCCTCTGTATCTTCAAAAATAGAGAAAAGAGATTAGATTTGATTTGAAAATATGATATTAAAGACGTGATTTTGCTGATCTTCTACCACAACCCTATTGCATATTAAGACTCTTGATCATCATATTGGAATACATGGATTTTTATCCTAGGTTTTTTTGGAAGACATGCAAGCAAGAGAAGAGATTTAGAATCTTACCAACATCACTCCTAAAAATCCAACACTTTTTATCCTAACATCTAAGCACAACACAAAAGAAGTTTTACCTTGAGGTTGCGTTGTCAAAGTTCTTAGATATAAAATGTGAAGAATTAATTAATGTTGTGATATTAGATTAGAACACCAATTATCGTTTAATCTTCAAGCATTCTACTTTAAACCTAGGGTTTCAAAAATTATCATCCATCCGACCAATGCTTAACTGCTCTAGGGTTGCTTTAAGAAATTCAGCAAACCACTAGAGAGAATTAGTTCATCATAATTTTTTTTATCTTTTCAATTTATTTATTTTTTTTTTATTGTTTAATAAGAGAGATTAGAGAAAGAAAGAAAGAAAACAAATCAGAAGATCGATAATTAGAAATCAAACCAGAGAGATCACAGAAATAAAATAAAATAGCTGAAAATTAAATGAAAGCAAAAAGTGACCTTTATTGCAGAATAATCTCCATTACAAAAGCTTCTTCTTCTCCACAATGTATATGAACAAGAGATACAAACTGGCAGAAATTTAAAGAAAATAGCTAGAAGAAACCCTAATACGTCTCTGGATGCCCCCTCTGTTGCGCCTGCAGGGATATTTATAGGTGCAGAAGGCGGTGGAGTCACGGATAAGATCGCGCCAAAAAGTTGTTGCCCTGTCTCATCTATACTGCCGCAGAATTGCGGCTTTTGCCGCGTTCTGCGGCAGTTTGGTGCGTCTTGGCCACGCGCTTTGGCGCGTGGCCTCTCCTGGTCCATCCATTTGGGCGCCTGCTTCTGGAAGCTGCATCCTGGCACTTTATTCTGGATTTTTCGAGATAACTTATAATCAAGTTACCTTGATCTCAAATATCCAAATCTTCTATTCACGAATTTCCTTCTTATCTTGGGCTTTTATATCTCATCCTGCAAGTGTTTAGGTTGGATAGAAGTCTATCCTTCCTTATCTTTGATATTTGCAACTTTTAGCCCTTATATTTACATTTTGACTTCTTATAATTGCGCTTTTGCACCTGGGCTTCAAACATGGGCTTGGATCTGGGCTTTTGGGCTCTTTTAAGCTTTATTTATTATTAAAATAATAATTCGAGGCCTGTACACATTAAATACCAAAATATTAATAAATGTGCATTATAATATGAATAAATGTGCAAATGTGATGGTAAATATGATGACAATTATGCATTTTTTACTACTAATCACACCCCCACACTTATCTTTTTGCTCGTCCTCGAGTAAAAATCAAAAAGAAAAAGAAAATCTAATCTAACTAACTCACTTTCGTAGGAATCACGGTTGCACTTAGCGTGTGCAACAAGCCGTTAAACCCCTAGGTTACCCTAGAGGACGAGTGTTGTCTCGTGAGGGTTTTCAGCGGATTACAACCACAAAATCCATAAAAGGAAAATATTTGACTTATATTGGAAGAGACTAAGTAGTCTATAAGTTTTAGGATTATCATTTTTATTCATTCTTTAAACTTAGTCTTAATAAAGTCAATTGTTATTTATTTTAGGTAAGGATTAAAATTGAATGTTTGTATAGTCTTTTTCGTTACCAAAAGTCATACGCACCCTTGTGAATCTAGGAATTCCTTAACTTGGACTCTCATGCCTCTTTATTATTTTTATAACATCATCTAATTTTCTTTCGTGTAAATATCAAGGCTTCTTGAGGCCCTCATACCTAACTAATTGACTATTAGATGTGTTAATATAATTTTTTTTTTTTTTTGGCATGTATAACTCATCTAATTTTCTTTCGTATAAGTATCAAGGCTTCTTGAGGCCCTCATACCTAACTAATTGACTAATAGATGTGTTTAATACATGTATAATATTTCTCAGTTTTCTTAGGCTTTCTAATCCACCCATGTAGCGAACTTAAAGTCGGTGGCTCCCAAACCGGTCGGCTTTAGGGCACCAGGTGAGAAAACACCCCGCGGACTCAAATTCGAATGAACTAAGCCACAAAACTAAGGACTTTATTTTTATTTAGAACTCACCTTTAGGCGTGAATACTTATGCTTCTTGAGGCACATGTATCCAGCTTAATTGGTGAATTTTTTTTTTTTTTTATGAGGCACAAGGTCTTTGTCTTAGAATCCATATATGTACTAGGAATGCACATTTCATTAAGCTAAAAATTAAGACTAACTAATTATTCAATTTCTCCTCCTATACCTAAAATTTAAACAATTTATTTATTTTGACCAAGTTTTTAGAAATCCTAATCATGATTTTCCTAATTCTTAAAACTAACTTAGATTTCTTTCAAAAAAAAAGTCAAAGTATTATCCTTTTTAAAAAAAAAAAATTTTATTGTATTTTTTTTTATTTTTATTTTTATTTTTTTATATATATATATATATTTTTTATATATTACATACCCTTCCCCCACACTTGTTTCATGCATTGTCCCTAATGTATGAATGAAAGTATGGATGCATGAACTGGCAGAAAGATATAATCACCGATACAGTGGGTCAAAAAGACCCATCGCCGCATTAGCTTCCGGCACAGACTCCAAAAAGATTTTAAGACGTTGACCATTTACCTTGAATGCATTGCCATTTTTGGGGTCGTAGATCTCTATGGCTCCGTGTGGAAACACAGTCTTAACAATGAATGGCCCTGTTCATCTTGACTTCAACTTACCGGAAAGAGGTGAAGTCTAGAGTTATAGAGTAAAACTTTTTGTCCTTGGACAAAAGTTTTTCTCGTGATGAGTTTATCATGAAAAATCTTAACTCTATCCTTCACAATCTTTGCATTATCGTATGCATCATTCCTCAACTCCTCTAGTTCAGAAATTTGTAATTTCCGAAACTCACCGGCCTTATCTAAATCGAAATTTAGCTGCTTAATTGCCCAAGGGCCCGGTGCTCTAGCTCGACAGGAAGGTGGCAAGCCTTTCCAAAGACTAGTCTATAGGGAGACATTCCTAGAATTGTCTTAAAGGCAGTCCTATATGCCCATAGGGCATCCACCAGTTTGGTGGACCAGTCCTTCATATTCTGATTCACAGTCTTTTCCAAAATCAGCTTGACTTGCCTATTAGAAACTTCTACCTGTCCGCTAGTTTGAGGATGGTAGGGCGTAGACAACTTGTGAGTAATGGCATATTTTCGCATAAGAGCTTCAAAAGTTCTATTGCAAAAATGTGTGCCATTGTCACTAATGATGGCTCGAGGGATTCCAAAGCGTGAGATGATATTATCTTTCAAGATTTGACAACAACTTTGTTGTCATTTGTCTTGCAAGGGACAGCTTCTACCCATTTTGACACGTAGTCTACGGCCAACAAGATGTATTGGTGCCCAAACGAATTAGGGAAGGGTCCCATAAAATCGATGCCCCAAACATCGAAAAGTTCTACTTCTAGAATAGGATTTAGGGGCATCATATTTCGTTTGGAAATTCTTCCTATCATTTGACATCTTGTGCAAGTTTTGCAATACTCAAATGCGTCTCTAAACACAGTTGGCCAATAAAAGCCACTTTGCAGAATTTTCTCGGCAGTTTTGCGGGGACCAAAATGTCCATCGCAAGCCAACTCATGACAGAAAGCTAGAACACACTTCTAGTTTCCTCGTCGGGGACACATCTCCTAATGATTTGGTCGCTACAATATTTGAAAAGATAAGGATCTTCCCACATGTAATACGGACTTGAGACAAGAATCGGTATCTATCCTGTTTAGACCAACTAGGTGGTGTTTTGTTTTTGTGACTAAGTAATATACTATGTCAGCAAACCATGGTTCCTTAGAGATGGCTAGAAGTTGCTCATCGGGAAAATTGTCATTGATGGGCAGCTCGTCAGAAGGTGCGTTTGGCACACGAGAGAGATGGTCAGCTACGACATTTTCGACACCTTTTTTATCTCGAATTTCGAGATCGAATTCTTGAAGGAGAAGGATCCAACGAATGAGTCGGGCCTTCGCATCTTTTTAAGCATAAGGTATCGAAGAGCAGAATGGTCAGTGAAAATCGTGGTCTTGGTCCCAAGTAGGTATGGGCGGAATTTCTCCAAAGCGAACACTACTGCCAAGAATTCCTTCTCGGTTGTAGTATAGTTCATTTGGGCGTCATTGAGCGTCCTACTCGAATAATAGATCACGTGCTGCTTGCTGTCCTTACGCTGTCCTAAGACAGCACCTATCGCAAAATCTGAGGCATCGCACATGATCTCAAAAGGCTTGGACCAGTCCGGAGGTGAGATGATAGGAGCAGAGATAAGTTCCACTTTCAATTTCTCCCATGCACTATGGCACCTATCATCAAAGATGAAGGACACGTCTTTAGCTAGAAGATTTGTAAGGGGTCTAGCAATTTTGCTAAAGTCCTTAATGAACCTACGATAAAATCCAGCGTGTCCTAAGAAAGACCGAATGTCCTTCACGCATTGCGGAAGTGAAAGTTTCGCTATGATCTCCACCTTGGCCTTGTCTACCTTAATCCCTTCCCTAGATATCTCGTGACCCAGGACAATCCCATGTTGCACCATGAAGTGACACTTTTCCCAATTGAGGGTCAAGTTCTTTTCGGTGCACCTACTCAGCACTAGCTCCAAGTGATGGAGACACTGGTCAAATGAATTTCCATAGACGGAGAAGTCGTCCATGAAAATTTCTAAGAAACGCTCGACCATATCCGAAAACAGGCTTAACATACAACGTTGGAATGTGGCGGGGGCATTGCATAAGCTGAAAGGCATTCGACGGTAGGCAAATGTCCCAAATGGACATGTGAACGTTGTCTTCTCTTGGTCCTCCGGGGCTATAGGGTTTGATTATATCCCGAATACCCGTCCAAAAAGCAGTAATACTCATGACCGGCTAATCTTTCCAGCATTTGGTCAATGAAAGGGAGGGGAAAAATGATCTTTCCTAGTGGCTCATTCAACTTGCGGTAGTCTATGCATACTCTTACCTTGGTAGGCAATCGTGTTTGCACTAACTCATGCTTGTCGTTCTCTACCACAGTAAAGCTAGACTTCTTAGGGACCACATGCATTGGGCTAACCCATTCGCTATCGGAAATGGGATAAATGATCCCATTATCTAACAGTTTCACTATTTCGGCGTGTACAGTCTCCTGCATGAGTGGGTTTAGCCTACGCTGTGGATCTCTCTTCGGTCTAACCCCTTCCTCTAGATGGATACGATGCTGGACTATCGTAGGGCTCAGTCCCTTGATATCTGCCATAGTCCAACCAATGGCTTCCCTATGTCTCCTAAGGGTTGCCAATAGGTCCCTCCTCTTGCCTGTTGGTCAAATTAGATGCAACTATGACCGGTAACGTCTCTTGTTCACCTAGGTAGGCATACTTAAGATGTTTCGGCAAGGTTTTTAACTCCAAAGAAGGAGTTGGCTCGATGGGTGGAGGAGTTAAGCTAGAATCTCCCATCTCTATAGAACTCAGATTTGATTCCCATTCAATCTCATCAAGGCTGAGATCACTTGCTTCTAAATCTTCCTCTTCCTCTGACTCAAGTGTGATCTCCTCATTATGCTCACTCGTCATGTTCTCAATGAAGTTAACCTCAAAGGGTTGGTCGGTCACATCGTAGGGATGCTTACCTAGGTTGAAAACAATGACTTCCTTGGTCATATCCCCAAAAGTCAGTCTCATGGATCCGTTTCTACAAATTTATGATTGCATTTGCGGTTGCTAGGAACGGTCTTCCTAAGATGACGGGAGTTTGGGACCTAGGATTAGACACAGGTTGTGTCTCTAAGACAATGAAATCGACTGGGTAAATGAATTCTCCCACCCGTATGAGAACGTCATTGATCTCTCCCTTAGGAACTTTGATTGAGCGGTCAGCCAACTGAATAGTGACTTGGGTCGGGTTGAGTTCACCTAATCCAAGTTGTTGATATACGGAGAAAGGGAGCAAATTGATGCTAGCTCCTAATCGAGGAGTGCTCGATTGATTTCGGCTCGACCTATGGTGCAAAAGATGGTGGGGCAACCAGGTCCTTATACTTAATAGGGATCTGGTTGGACAATAGCTCACTAATGTTGGTGGCTAGAAAAACCTTCTTAGGCATATTAGTCTTTCTTTTCTTGGTGCACATGTCCTTAAGGAATTTGGCATAACTAGGGACCCTGTTGATTGCATCAAGAAGTGGAATGTTGAGCCTAACTTGATTGAACACCTCTAATAATTTCTCCATATGTGCATTGTTGTTGCTTCTAAGTCTATTTGGAAATGGAGCTATAGGCTGGTGCACCTGTCCTGCTGACTTTTCAACTTCAGTTTCATTGGAGCTGGGTGGAGAGGGAGTGGAGCTAGATGGAATGGATGAGTGAGATGGATCCTGTGGCATGGATACTTGATTATCAACTTGTTTCCCCGATCTGAGTGTATGAACCATGTGACACTGATTTGGGTCTTGAGCCTCATTGGCTGGCCTAGGATTCCTAGGATTTGGCAATGGCTGACTCGGTAGGGTACCCCTCTGTCTTTCTTGCTGATTTAATTGGACCTCTATCCTGGTCAAGACTTGAGCTAGTGTGTCATGGCTTTTAACAAGAGTGTCCACCTTTCTTTCCATGTTTGAAAGCCTTGTTTCCATTTGTGAATATTGGAAAGATGGTGGAGGATTTTGACTAGGAAAACTTTGCTGATAGGGCGGATTTTGGAAATTGTTGGATTTGGGCCTAATTTGATCATTGTTGCTTGGGCCCCATGAAAAATTGGGATGATTTCTCCAACCAGGATTGTAGGTGGGTGAATAAGGATTGTTGGCGGGCCTTGTGAAGGCCGCACTCATATGTTCGGGCAAGCTTTGATGCGCGAAAAAGACAGGACATTCCTCGAACACATGGTTCATATCTTGACAATAAGTACAAGCCCGCCGAAGATGTTGGGCTGACTTGGTTCACAGAGACTGGCTTTTAGTTTCAAGGGCCTCTAGTCTTCTCATAACAGCAGCTAACTTAGCATCGGTTGCTATGTTGGCCTCAATGGAATGGATACCTCCTTTAGAAGAAGTAGGGTCATTAGTCCTAAATTTTTCCGGAGTAGGTTCCCATTGGATGGCATTTTCAGCTAATTCCTCATACAATTCCCATCCTTCATTTTCGTTCTTCTTCATAAATCCTCCTTGGCACATGGATTCTAACAACGTTTTAGTTTGATATTCTAATCCATCATATAGAACTTGGCAAAGTCGCCATTTCTCTATCCCATGGTGAGGGCATTGAGCAAGAAGGTCCTTAAAACGTTCGAAATATTTCCAAAAAGGCTCATTTGCTATTTGCTTAAACTGTAGGATATTCTTCCTAATCAGTGCAGTCTTGTGAACGGGATAAAATTTCTGGCCTTAACGAAATTATCCCAAGAAGATATAGAACCGACCTCTAGACTGTAGAGCCATTTCTTTGCTAAATCCTTCAAAGCAAAGGGACAAACCTAAGTTTGATGTCATCTTTTCCTAACTTAGGAATATTCATCATGAGACACACTTCCTCAAATTCCCTTATGAAGAAGTATGCATCCTCGGAGTCAAGTCCATGAAATTTCGGAAGGGTGTTGATGTATTGTGGCTTAAGCTCAAATGGGTCAACACCTTCGTCGTTAAGCTTGATGCAAGAAGAAAGTGAAGTCCTGATAGGATAGATCCTATCTTGGAGTGATGGTGGTTGTGCCATGTGTGAGTCGGGCTTGAGCTCGGGTGGTGAACTAGTTCTAGTTAGCCGGGATGTGAGTGGGTCTCTCGACCAAGCGGACATGCACAATTAGCAAACAAGTTCACCCAATCAATCAATCAAAAAGAAAAACAAACCAAAAAAAATCCTATTCTAGGGTTATCCTTGACCTAGACGACTCCTAACTTTAGACTGTCCTTAGGAGGTCTATTGTCAACGTTAACCACAAGCTAATCGGCCAGGTAGGTGGCAAGACGGTGAAAGGTTTTCCGTCAGAGACGTTCCTTAATTAAATAACCACCGTTCTTCGGGCTTTCGGCCCTTAATCCCCTGCCTAGACACCGATTTGACAAGGGTTAATTTCGAACAATTTTCCTTCTTCGGTCAATCTCCTATTGAGTCCGAGTTAACCTAGGGCCAACGTCTAGTCAAGTTTTAATTAAAGTTAGGGTTGTGAGTGTGACGGATATGATTTTTGGGCCAAGGAAGGGTGATGAAATCCCCACCTTATCTTGCTTATGGGTTATGCCCTTAAGATGAATTAGTGTACGTGTAAAGCGGTAGAAAAGTAATCACTCAAGAAAGCAGTAAACAACAAGAGTGTTTCCTAATCTATATGCTATGCAAACGTACCTTGTCGCCAGCACTCTTCAAAAGAATTAAAAAAAATGTAAATAGACACGTGCCCTAAATGCAAGAGTCTAAAAAAATTTTTTTTTTTTCAACAAATGGGTTAATGTTATTAATTAGCAGTTGCAGAGTGATCACAGAGAGAAAAATAATCACAGCAGTAAGCAGATTTTTGCAATGCAAAGCAACCTGCAGAAATTTTCTGTGAGTAGTTAACTACTCTTGCCGCGTTTCTGCAGCTTTTGCCGCGGATCTGCGGCAAAGGAGTAGGCCAAGTGCTCTGCCTTCTAGGGCAGATGGCACAGGGTTGCAATAAGTCCTCGCTGCTGCTTTGTTTTCCTGTTCCTTGTATCTGCAAATAGAAATAAAAAATGATTAGATTGAGGAAATCGTGCCGTTCCTTCCCGGCAACGGCGCCAAAAGTTTGATTGAGATTTTAATAATAAAAAGAAAGTTCAGATTTCTTAGTCTCAATGCGAATCCGCTGTAGCAAGGCTCAAGCGGGTCGTGATCCTCAGGGAAGGGATGCGATGCAAGCTTTTCGACCCGATTCCTCTGTATCTTCAAAAATAGAGAAAAGAGATTAGATTTGATATGAAAATATGATATTAAAGACGTGGTTTTGCTGATCTTCTACCACAACCCTATTGCATATTAAGACTCTTGATCATCATATTGAATACATGGATTTTATCCTAGGTTTTTTTTTTGGGACGACATGCAAGCAAGAGAAAGAATTTAGAATCTTACCAACATCACTCCTAAAAATCCAACACTTTTTATCCTAACATCTAAGACAACACACAAAAGAAGTTTTACCTGAGGTTGCGTTGTCAAAGTTCTTAGATATAAAATGTGAAGAATTAATTAATGTTGTGATATTAGATTAGAACACCAATTATCGTTTAATCTTCAAGCATTCTACTTTTAAACCTAGGGTTTCAAAAATTATCATCCATCCGACCAATGCTTAACTGCTCTAGGGTTGCTTTAAGAAATTCAGCAAACCACTAGAGAGAATTAGTTCATCATAATTTTTTTAATCTTTTCAATTTATTTATGTTTTTTATTGTTTAATAAGAGAGATTAGAGAAAGAAAGAAGAAAACAAATCAGAAGATCGATAATTAGAAATCAAACCAGAGAGATCACAGAAATAAAATAAAATAGCTGAAAATTAAATGAAAGCAAAAAGTGACTTTATTGCAGAATAATCTCCAGTTACAAAAGCTTCTTCTTCTCCACAACGTATATGAACAAGAGATACAAACTGGCAGAAATTTAAAGAAAATAGCTAGAAGAAACCCTAATACGTCTCTGGATGCCCCCTCTGCTGCGCCTGCAGGGAATTTATAGGTGCAGAAGGCGGTGGAGTCAGGGATAAGATCGCGCCAAAAAGTTGTTGCCCCTGTCTCATCTATACTGCCGCAGAATTGTGGCTTTTGCCGCGTTTTTGCGGCAGTTTGGTGACGTCTGGCCACGCGCTTGGCGCGTGGCCTCTCATGGTCCATCTATTTGGGCGCCTGCTTCTGGAAGCTGCATCCTGGCACTTTATTATGGATTTTTCGAGATAACTAATAATCAAGTACCTTGATCTCAAATATCCCAAATCTTCTATCCACGAATTTCCTTCTTATCTGGGCTTTTATCCTCATCCTGCAAGTGTTTAGGGTTGGATAAAGTCTATCCTTCCCTTATCTTTGATATTTGCAACTTTTAGCCCTTGTATGCATTTTGACTTCTTGTAATTGCGCTTTGCACCTGGGCTTCAAACATGGGCTTGGATCTGGGCTTTTGGCTCTTTTAAACTTTATTATTATTAAAATAATAATTCGAGGCCTCCTGACACATTAAATACCAAAATATTTAATAAATGTGCATTATAATATGAATTAATGTGCAAATGTGATGGTAAATATGATGACAATTATGCATTTTTACTACTAATCACTTAATTTGGATTGTTCTACTAAATGCTTGAATGTTTTTGATGAGACTTCTTGACTTTGGCATAGAAGATTAGGACATGCATCTTTTGATCATCTTGCTAGGATTAATTCTAAGGAATTGGTGAAGGGTATTCCTTACTTGAAGTTTGAAAAAGACCGCATTTGTGGTGCATGCCAACTTGGGAAACAAACCAAGTCTTCTTTTCAAACCAATCAAGGATATCATGTCAACTAGGCCATTAGAATTATTCATATGGATCTTTGGACCAACTAAAACTAAAATCTTAAATGGTAGTAGATATGCTTTGTTTTAGTTGATGATTTTTTCCGGTTCACTTGGGTTTTTCTTCTTGGAACACAAAAATCAAACTTTTCGCATTTTAAGATTTTTCAAAAAAGGGTTGAAAAAGAAAAGGGTTTTTCGATTTTGAAAATAAGAAGTGTAGAGGTGGTGGTGGTGAGTTTGTTAACCAACTCTTCATGACTTATTGTGATGAAAAGGGAATCAAGCATGAAATGTCATGTCCTATAACTCCACAACAAAATGGAGTTGTAGAAGAAAGAATAGAAACCTTCAAGAGATGGCTAGGACTATGATAAGTGAATATGACCTCCCTCAATATCTATGGGCCGAGGCCGTAAAACACCGCATGCTACATATCAAACCGTATTATTTGTGTAAAAATTTTTCAAAACCTCTTTTGAAATTTTATCATTCTAGAAAACCAATGTTTCATATTTCAAAGTTTTTGGATGCAAGTGTTTTGTTTTGAATACTAAAGATAACTGGGTAAATTTGATGCTAAAGCTTATGAAGCAATATTTGTTGGATATTCTACTACTAGCAAAGCTTATAGAGTATTCAATAAATCCTCTCTTACTATTGAAGAATCCATGCATGTTAAATTTGAAGAATCTAATGTTGTTGTTGAGAATGTTGTAGAGTTTGACTCATTAGGTGAGGACATGGAGAAGCTATCCTTGAAGGACTCACCCATTCAAGAAGAAAAGCAAGAACCCATTGGTGATGTTCAAAAGGATGAAGTGGAAAGCTCTCAACGCTTCCTAAAGATTGGAGATCGCTACAAATCATCCCAAGGATCTCATCTTAGGTGATGTATCTAAAGGGTAACCACTCGCTCCAAACTCCATGAATTGTATGGTAACTTTGCAAATTTCTCATTTTGAACCCAAAAACATCCTCGAAGCCGAGGGTGACTCATATTGTTGCTAGCTATGCAAGAAGAGCTCAATCAATTTGAGCGCAACCAAAGTGTGGCACCTTGTTCCTAGACTCCACGATAGACCAATAATTGGTACTAAGTGAATTTTTAGGAATAAGATGGATGAGTCAGGAAATGTTATTAGGAATAAAGTTAGGTTAGTGGCCCAAGGTTACACTCAAGTTGAAGGAATTGACTTTGAGGAGACCCTTGCACCCGTAGCACGGCTTGAAGCCATACGGATGACACTAGCTTTTGCATCTTTTAAAAATTTTAAACTTTTTCAAATGGATGTGAAAAGTGCATTTTTAAATGTTTTATAATGAAGAAGTTTATGTTGAATAACCTCCCGGTTTTGTTGATCATGTTCATCCTAATTTTATTTTTAAACTTGATAAAGCTTTGTATGGATTAAAGCAAGCTCCTAGAGCTTGGTATGAAAAGGCTTTCTAGTTTCTTCTTTCAAATGATTTTGTTAAAGGCAAAGTAGACACAATATTATTTACTAAGCATGTTGATAATGACATTCTTATAGTGCAAAATTATGTTGATGATATAATTTTTGGTTCTACTAATGAGCTTCTTTGCAAGGAATTTGAAAAGTGTATGCAACGTGAATTTGATATGTCTTCAATGGGTGAATTAAACTTCTTTCTTGGACTCCAAATCAAGCAAATGCGGGATGGATATTCATATGTCAAGCCAAGTACTCAAGGAAACTCATAAAGAAAATTTGGACTTGAAGGTTCGAAAATTTGCAACACTCCCATGGCAACTACCACCAAGCTTGATAAGGATGACCAAGGTAAATGTGTGTTGATATTAAGTTATATAGAAGTATGATTGGTAGTTTGTTGTATTTAATGGCAAGTAGGCCGGATATCATGTTTAGTGTGTGTCTTTGTGCTAGATTCCAATCGTGTCCTAAAGAGTCTCATCTTATTGCGGGAAAACGCATCATTCGTTATATTAAGGGCACTATTGGAATGGGTCTTTGGTATCCGAAAACTGGAGATTTTTCTATGACGAGTTTTTCGGATGCCGACTATGCGGGTTGTAGAGTGGATAGAAAGAGTACTAGTGGGACATGTCAATTTCTTCGTAATTGTCTTGTTTCATGGTCCTTAAGAAACAAAATTCAGTAGCCCTCTCAACCGCCGAGGCGGAGTATGTTGCGGCGGGGGCTTGTTGTGCACAAGTCCTTTGGATGAAACATACTCTCTTGATTATGATTTGCATTATGACCATATAAAAATATTTTGTGATAATACTAGTACTATTCATATGACTAAGAATGCAAATCAACATAGTAAGACCAAGCACATTGAGATTAGATATCACTCTTAGAGATCATTTTGAGAAAGGTGATATAGAGATTGATTATTGTTTCTTCGGATTTGCAACTTGCCGATATTTTCACTAAACCACTTGATTTTAATAGATTTTCCTTATATATGGTGAACTTAATGTTTGTGTTATAGAATAATTTTTATCCCTTTTGATGTATGACAAAAAGGGGGAGAAATATGAGTATGATGAGTTTCTTTATGGGTATGATGAGTTTCTTGTATATGGATATATATGAGTTTTGCAAGAGTTTTTAGCAAGATTTTTCAGTCTCATGCTTCATGTTTTTGCTTGCTATTCAAATTATTGTTCTTTACGGTTTTTGAATTGCTTTTACTTATTTAATATAGCATAATTTGAGGGGGAGTTTTACCTCTCTCTTTATTTTTTTTGATATAGCCTATATGTTTTGTCATCATCAAAAAGGGAGAGATTGTTGGCCCAAAAGGTTACACCCTCCATTTCTTTTAAAGTTTGATGATAACAAAACACATAGAAGCTATATGGTACTAATAAGTTTGTTTAAGATGAGTTTCAGGTTAGTACCATTTATGAAGGCCATTGCTTAGCTATTGCAAGGTTTCCTACGTTTATGGAGCAAATAAGGCAAATGGCACAAGAGGAAATGTCCATAGAAGAGAAGGCTCTAGCATGACATTACATGGCTCAAGACTTCATTATGGCTCAGAGACTTCATTAGATTTGTTTTAGTTTTATAGTTTTGTTAAAGAATAGTGAATAGGTTTGAAGCTCAAAAATTCCTACACACAAGTTTTTGCGCACATTCTTTTCTAAAATTTCTCTTATATATATACAAAATATTTTTAAATATAGTCTATTACTTATAAACTCAATGTTGTGTATTATACATAGTTCTGATTAAAACTATTTTGTAAACCATCAAAATCTCCTCAAAATCCTTTTCAAATTTCAGTTTTTGACCTGAGGCGGTCGACCGGCCGATTGACCGACTCTATGTCAGGTCAGATCGGCGACCGACCGGTCGACCGGATTTCTGACCGTTGGGTACGTGCATGTGTGCACGTTTCCGGCGATAGGCGGTCTCGACCGAACCCCATTTCGGTCGACCGACCTTCGGCCGACTGTAAGCAAGCAACTCTCTGTTTGTTGCGGTCGACCGGGCGGTCGACCGTTGGGCTGCAACGGCTCTATTTATTTGAAACCCGGTCGACGGGCGGTCGACCGAGGCTGTGTTTCAGCCTTAACGGCTACTTTTTAATACACGTTTTAAACGACCTTTTTGTCTCTAAACGTGGTTAGGGCTGTTTTTGGGTCAAATACTTCCTAATTATCGTTGTTTAGTTTACCCTTAATCCTAGCTCTATCTTATAAATAGGGGTGATTAGGGTTGTGGGAGATACAACAATCATTTGCAAAAAATATTCAAAGTTTAAAGGCTTTCAAAAGAGTTTTGTTCTTGGTTTTTTGTGCTGAAAAATCTCTCTCATTTCTGAAGTTTTTGTTTCAAAGCTCTCTCAAAATTCATTTTCTTTTTCCACTTACAATACTAGAGCTTCAATCCTACTCATTGTTCTATAGGGCTTTTGTAAGGGAAAAGGAGTTTTCAAAAGAGAGTTTGTGGTCTTTTGATCATCAAGAGAATACTGTACTTGAGATTGTGGAGTTGGGTACTCCGGTGTGATTGTAATTCTTTGTGAAGTTATAGTGGTTGGAATCCTTCTGGGTGAAGGCGGGGACGTAGAGCTGGGTGCTCGAACATCGGAAAAATTCTCAGTGTTTGCGTTTAATTTACTTGCTTTAATTCCTTGCTTTATATTCATTGTTTCATTTACTTGCTCTACATATTCATTGCTACATTGTACTTGCTCTACATATTCATTGCTATATACACTTGTTTCATATTCATATTGTCGATCAAATACTCATACAAAAGATTGCAATACGCACCTCAAACTCTTATCTAGAGAATCACGAGGAAGGAGTTCAGAGCCCTTCACGGGGTATTCGGCTTCTAGTCTTATCTTGGGTGATCGTTCCATCACAATTTTTAATTTGTGCATTGATTAGCATTATCCCCTATTCACCCCTCTAGGTGATTTCACATGTGGGTGGTGATGTGCATGAACATGTGGAGCTTGTTTCTTTGAAAAAAAGGACTCCAATCTAGAGTGGTTAAATGCATAATTGCTCAAAGTTGAGCTTAAACTATCAATTTTATTTTTCAAAATTTTAATCTCATGTTGATTTATGGTGGCATGTAAAGCATGGTGAGATATAGAATCATTTTTCTTATTCTTTTTAGAAACATTACCTTTTTCTTTTTCAACAATTTTTCTTTTCAAAGAAGTGTTTTCTTGCAAAGTAACTTTCTTTTGTTTTTTCACCAAAACAATCTTATTTTTCAAAGTAGTGTTTCCTTCACAAAGATCATTTAATTTAGACATCAAGGAAACATTTTCATTTTTCAAATTTTCATTTTCTTTTTCAATGCATGCAAATTTATTTTTAAAAGACTCATTTTCTTTTAACATGCAATCAAAATTCTTTTTCATTTTCTTATTATCTTTCTTAAGCAATTCATATTTTTCTAAGAGTTGTTGACAAAATGATGCTAGTTCATTATATGGCATTTCAACATCCTCTTCTACCTCGGATTCAATAGTTACCTCAAGGGGGTTATCCCTTGGACCATGTAGCACAAGTTGGAAGCGTCACTTCCAACATCCGAGTCGCTCCCCGCATAATATTGTTCTTTTCCGCCAAGGGAGAGAATTGTGTTCCAAACTACAAAAGCCGAATCAATGTTAGAAACCCTAGATAAATATTCATCATTTAGGGTACTTTTTAAAGCATGAATGGCCTTTGCATTAGCCTCAATATTTTTGCCATTTAAACAATAGGAATCTCTAGTAGTGGCAAAATAAACATGAATACCTAGGTCTTTGAGGTACAAAGACATCTTAACCTTCCAAGTTTGGATGTAAGAATGTCAAAAGTAGGAGGTGACATGAAATCCATGGTGTGTGTACAAATATTATGATTAGCCTAAAAATGAGGATCTTTAACTCTAGGTTGTAAGACCCAAATCAAGAGCACTTGGCTCTGATACCAATTGTAAATCACCTAGAGGGGGGTGAATAGGTGATGGCTAATCTAATGGTCACTTAATGCGGAATTAAAAACTTCTTACACTAAACACCACGTATAACACAAAAGTGTAGCCGAATTTCCCGTGAAGGGCTCTGGACTAACTCCTCAAGATTCCTCTAAATAAGAGTTGAGGTGCCGCGTTGGCTCTCTTGGTTGAATACAAGTGTTAGCAAACAATCCCCAAGCATATATCAATATGAGCACAAATGTATATATCTAGCAATTAAAGATGGTAGCAATAGAAGCATGCAAGATACAAACAAGAGTAAGAGATAGAGAGTGAGCAATCGCAACACGGGAGATTTGTTTCGAGGTTCGAGCACACTTGCTCTACGTCCCCGCCTTCACACTTGAAGGATTTCCACTAAAAATCGATCCCACCGGATCACTCGGTGCCGCAACACCTACAAGGAGTTCCCACTAGAACTCTTGGACTCTCTAGTCCCGTACACACCGCAAGCCCACAATCTCGCCGAGGCCGCACCTCAAACACCGAGTTCACACACGAACTCGAAACACCGCGAACCCGCGAGTCCGCCTCCTCAAAGTACAAGATGAAGTCTTTGGTGATCACAACACTTTGATCACCTAAAAACAATCTCACAAGAACACTCCTATAGGATGAATATATCAATGGGTTGCTTAAGTGTTTGTGAGAAAACAAGGATGGAATTTGTGGAAGAAAACTCAAGAAAATCACTTTTAAACACTCTTGATAAACTCCCCTTTTGATTGGAAATATTTGCTCTCTAAACAAGTGGGAAAAGCTCTAAAAAGAGTTGGAAAAACTAGCTCAAAAACCACTTGAAAATCTTGTTCAAAACAGCCCCCAAATGCCCCAATATATAGAGCTTGAAAAAACTAGCCGTTGGAGCCAGGTTTGCCTGTCGGTCGACCGCCCGGTCGACCAGCCAACGGTCAGATTTCTGACCGTTGTGCCAGCGGTCGACCGACCGGTCGACCGTGGCCTGGATACAGAGAGCAGACTCTCTGTCCGTTCGACCGGGGCTTTCCAGAGAGCAGAAGCTCTCTGCGGTCGACCGGGTCGGTCGACCGGCCCTCCAGGCAGAACTGGCGTGCACGTCTGTGCACGTCGGTCGACCGACCCGGTCGACCGACTTCAAGCTCGGTCGACCGGCTGAAGCCAGACAGGTCATTATAGGGATTAAAATGTTGGTCATTTTGTCTCAAATAAAATCCCATAAAATCATGAAAAATATACAAAAATAGTTTTAATATTATACTTTGATAATCAAACATGCTTGAACAAAATCAAGACATGTTACAAATAATTTGAACTATTTTTGTAACTTAGAAAATTTGGCTCAAAACAAAAACTGTATTTTTCCAAATTGGTTTTCCTAAAACTTCTCCAAATACAAAAACAAGATATTTTAAACTCATTTAAGCATAGAGTGTATGGATATGATCCACTACACATACATGATGAAATATCTATGTTTTGACATTAAGCTCTAAATTTGGTTTTGGTTAAATACATGTAAACTTTAAATACCAAAAACCAAACCGGTATTTTTCAAAAAGAAAACTCTTTTGTATTTTTCAAAATAAAATTCTTTTATGAAAACTCATCTAAATCAAGAGTGTGTGTGTGTAAGATATACTTGAGCAATCCATCAACTATTCTATCCTTTACATTTTATCTAAAAACAAAATCTTATAAAAACAAAGCTAGACACAAGTCTTGATCTTGAAGTCTTCACTTGAAGTCTTCTCCTCTTCTTGACTTGGTCCAAACATGATCCAATGAGCTCGACTCCTCTTGAGTACTTGATGTGGTCTTGATACGCAAGCTCTTGAATCAAACCGTGCTAGCTCCAAAACTTGACTTTAAATTCTTTATTGAAGCTACACACCTACTAAGATCTTGATCATGAATCTGTCACTAATTAAACACAAGATCATTAGTACTATAACTACATGAGTTGATCATCATTAAAACTAGAGTGATAGGCCTTTTGGCCAACAGATAGCATTCAGGGTAAGAAGACTGAGTGTCATCTTTAGGTATTTCTGGCATATATGTCAGGAATGATTCTGAGTTAGCCAGTGCTTCTCTTGTCTCTTTCGAGAGACGAAAGAGCTCGTGTATGGTAATACGGTTGGGATATTAGCCAGCTGGGCCAATATGTCAAAACGAAAGGGCATGTTAAGCCCTGGGCCTAAAGGCTTCTTCAGGACATGGTCGAACCGGATTTCTTTCTGCTTCTCTTTTCCCGTTGTCGGGAGCGGAGCCGGTGTGGATATTTGTACTGATGTCGTCTGCTGTTATATCTCGTCAGTAGCTTTCTCATACTATTTTAAGTATGATTTTTTAGATCGAGTACCTATCAGCTGAGGCACATCAGCCTGCATCGTGCAAGCATGCTTTTTTCCTTCAGAATCGCTGAGAGAAGCTGCTATGAGATTGCCATCATCCGGCGGGATGGAGATAACATTGCAAGATTTGCCCCTCGACTTGGATTTCTTTGAATCCCATTGTTCGTCTTGGACAAGGTCTGGGTGTATCCACATGGTTTTCCCTGTCTCCAGTGTCAAGGGAACAAGACCCTTATTCTCTTGAGTTTTAGCTGAAGAATGCTTTAATTCCAGCCGTGATACAGGGATTGGAAAGGTCCCTTTAGAAACTGTGACTTTTGAGGTTTTGCCGAACTCGAGAGTCACCACGTGTGCAGTGACTTTTTTTTTTGCTCCGATTTCAGAGTCAGAACTCCGGCATCGACTAGAGCTTGAATTATGTCCTTGAGGACAAAGCACTTATCAGTAGGATGATGAACCATCCTATGAAAGAGACAATAGTTGGTGTCGTTCGTGCGTCCCATTTCATTAAGGCATCGAACATCCGGCAGCTTCAATTTATTCCCTTTGTGGAGTAAATGGAATATTACGACCACCTATTCGTCTTTGAAGGAGTACTGTTTCGGAGGAAACTTAGACTCCTAATTATTGAAGCCACTCTTATTGGCCTTCGAATGAACGTCCCCTGATAATTCAACGGATATAGTCTCTTTCCCTTTAACTTGGGAAGACTGTGCCATGTCTCTACGTTCTTTATTATTCATACCCCATTTGCTTTTAGGGATAGATGGTTCAAACTTCTTAGCTGACTTTTCAGCTATCTCAGCTTGTTCAACTAGTTCCTTCCAGGTATGGGCTTTGACAGCCCCCATACGAACCTCCACTTGGTTGAGGAAGTTATGCCTGCATGTCTGCAAGAGCATGAGTAATGGCATCCCTGCTGGGCACATCAAAGACAAGTTTCTGAGCCGTTCAATGTAGTCACGGACAGATTCGCCCTTCTTTTGTACGGTAGAGAGGAGTTTGTCTATGGTCACCTCGGTATCATCCTCGTAGAAACGAGAAAGAAATCGAGTTTCTAGGTCGATCCAAGAATTGATAGAGCCTGGAGGAAGGCTTCGGAACCAGTCGAATGCTAGCCCCTTCAGGGTGCCAATGAACGGTCTGGCCATGATAGCATCATTGTCTATAACATTACCGGTCTGAGACCGGAAGTAGTAGATGTGCTAGTTTGGTAAGCTCTTACCATCATACGTATGTACGTTGGTGGCTTGAACTTTGGTGGGTATGGTACTGAATCCCATTCTAAAGGGTAAGGACGAACTTGTAGGATCGTTGAGATAAGGACTAATTGCGGAATTATCTCTTGTAGGCAACTATAGATCTGAAATAACTCAAGTCAACACAAATCTAAAACTAGAAGGATTAGCGTTAAGTAAATAAACAAAATAAATAACTTGCATGTAAAGGAAAACAAATCTCAGAAATTGACAAACGCAAACAAAGAGATATATCCTGGTTCGGTCCTTGTGACCTACATCCAGTCCCCAAGCCACCCGCTTGAGATTTTCCTTTAACCTTGATCTTGCCACCCAAAATCAATACAACATGTACACCACTTGTCGAA
Source organism: Agave tequilana (assembly GCA_038442645.1). Classification (NCBI taxonomy): domain Eukaryota; kingdom Viridiplantae; phylum Streptophyta; class Magnoliopsida; order Asparagales; family Asparagaceae; genus Agave; species Agave tequilana. Next base: position 12,331 of record JAVJIF010032101.1, on the reverse strand, counting down.
TTCCTTTCGCCAAATGTGTACACCTTCTCTTCCACCAAGAGAATACCTTTTACCTTTGTACAACTGCCTCTTCAACCAAGAAGCCTCCCGTGTACAATGGACACCTTGTACAACTTGCCTCTTCAACCAAGAAGCCTCCCGTGTACAATGAACACTTTGAGAATTACAACTCATTTATCCTATAAGCCTTGGTACAGATGTGTATGTGGACAAGGTCTAGTATAGGAGACAAACTTCAGAGGACTTCACAAATGGAATTTGGAATTTGGTGAAGACTGAAGTTAGAAAACAGTTTTTCATATTTGCAGATTTTGGCTTTTTGGAAAACTGAGAAAAACTCTTGGTAAATGGCCTTTGTAATAACTTCCCTATTTATAGCTGAAGACTAGGGTTAGTTAGGGAGTTATTAGGTGCAATTTGAATCAAAGGAACGTTGAAAACAGTTGCACAAAAGACCAGATAATGAAAACTGTCCAACAGTCAGAACTGCCTATTAGTCGACTTGCCCATGGAGTTAGTCGACTAACCTAGGCAAAATTTCTTCTATTAGTCGACTAGGTTTAGCTATTAGTCGACTAGGTCAGTGGCCGTTGGAAGAACAGTTTCAGAATAACTACTTCAAGTCGACTGCAACTACTTGATAGTCGACTTGACCAGTTATTAGTCGACTTGGGGACAAGGGTTAGTCGACTAGAAAAATGTATTAGTCGACTAATACAGAAACAGAGAGTTGGGCTGTTTCAGGACACAGGATTAGTCGACTTATGATTTAGGTCAAGTCGACTACAAACTTGATTAGTCGACTATAAGTTTTTGTAAGTCGACTAACAAGGCTGTGATATGAGTGTTTGTGACAAGGCTTTTACATTCTATTCTACATATACAACCCACACTCTATCAACTCTTCTTGGCACATCTTGATCATGTCGGACTCTTGATTCGTCATGTGTAAGAGCTCCAAATGAATTGATCTTCACGAACGTCTTCATCGAAATAGGTTCCAACATTCTCCCCTTTTTGATGACGACGCTTTGTGTGCACAAGTCCTCCCCCTGCAGAAAATATGTTATCTTTTCCTCCCCCTGCAGAAATGGGTTATAACAGATAGAGAAATATTTTGTTCTCCCCCTGCAACAATATATTAGTACATATATACATAGTTGATCTTTATCAAAAAAAATTTTATATGGTACCTGCAAGATAAACGTTAGTTGGTACCAAATATAAAAGATCATATCTAACCTTTAGGACTCCAAATCCATTTAGAATTTGGTTTCCACCTGTTAGTATATACATAATTGCAAGAATCACATATATCATGCATGTATGAAGCAATATATGTACTTTTATCATAAACATTTAAGTTCTTTGGAATCCATATAAACTTACTTTTCTTAGTCTTACTTTTTACAAAATAACTATATGGATGATTATAACATGAAGATTTTGCAATAAAACCAATACCATGATTATCATGTGACAAATTCTGAAAAGATAATAGATCATTTAATTTTTCTTTTCCTTTATTAAACTTAGTCACATTTTGCATAAGATCTTCATATTTCTTTTTGAAAACTAACATGTCTTTATCTAATATAGAAATTCTATAATTCAAAGACTTAGTTTCCATTTTCAGAAAAATGTTTTCTTTTATAAACTTCTCATTTTCAGTTTTCAAGAATGATATGACATTTTCAGTTTCATCTTGTTGAAATTTATAGAAGAACATTGTAATGCATAAACAGAATTTTCCTGTAAAAGTTTCTCATTTTCTTTTAACAAAAATCTGTTTTTCAGTTTTTCATTTTTCAGATTCATAAATAACTCATTAAATGCATCAGAGAGTTCAGAAAACGATACCTCTTCATCTTCTATGGCCATGTAACATAAGTTAACATGTTCAGTGGATTCTTCTTCATCAGAAGATGAGGAATCACTATATTCTGAAGATGCTTCGTAGTTCTTCTTCTTTCTGAACTTCTTACTCTTGTACTTATCTTTCTTCTTGAGCAAAGGGCAATCCATCTTCATATGTCCTGGTTTATCACAATTAAAACACTTGAATTTACCTTACTTAAGAAATTTCCTGAACTTCTTTGAGAGCATTGCCATCTCCTCTTCGTCATCATTGTCCGTGTCGGAAGATGCATGGAAGGCGAGTTCTTTCTTCTTTGAACGGTGTTGTCGTTCGTCCTTCTTCCTTTCTTCTAACTGCACTTCATATGCCATTAGATTACCGATTAGGTTTTCTAATGTCATAGTTGAGAGATCATTCGCCTCTTCAATGGCGGTTGTCTTTTTCTCCCATTCTGGTGTGAGCGCACGAAGGATCTTTCGAACTCTTTCAACTTGGGTGTAGTCCTTTCCAAGGGATGCTAAGGTATTGGTGATGTCGGTGAATCTTGTAACCATCTCGGATATGGTTTCATTCTCCTCCATTTTGAATAACTCAAACCTGTGGACAAGAACAGATATTTTAGATTTCTTAACTTTACTAGTGCCTTCATGTGTTACCTGAAGAGTATGCCATATTTGATGTGCAGAAAGTTGCTGTTGAAACACGGTTGAACTCTTCTTTGGTAAGGGCACAGAATAGAGCATTCATTGCTTTGGCGTCAAGGTTCGTGTTCTTCTTTTGATCTTCACTCCAAGCGTTGTAGTTGGTTGTGGGCTTGGTGTATGATGCTTCTACGATGTTCCAAAGGTCGTAGTTGAGTGACTGCAAGTATATCTTCATTCTACACTTCCAATAGTTATAGTTGGTTCCGTCAAATAGCGGTGGACGTTGTGTAGAATGTCCTTCTTTGAATTGGGATGATGAGAACTCCGTTGTCATATTTGTTGTTGACTTGTACCCGCCCTGATATCAAACGTAGAATCAGAGCGTGTACTCCGGTTGATGAAGTAGGAATGTAGATGCCGGTTGATGACCCTCGCTCTGATACCAAATGTAGGGTCGTTGAGATAAGGACTAATTGCGGAATTATCTCTTGTAGGCAACTATAGATCTGAAATAACTCAAGTCAACACAAATCTAAAACTAGAAGGATTAGCGTTAAGTAAATAAACAAAATAAATAACTTGCATGTAAAGGAAAATAAATCTCAGAAATTGACAAACGTAAACAAAGAGATATATCCTGGTTCGGTCCTTGTGACCTACATCCAGTCCCCAAGCCACCCGCTTGAGATTCCTTTAACCTTGATCTTGCCACCCAAAATCAATACAACATGTACACCACTTGTCGAATCCCTTTCGCCAAATGTGTACACCTTCTCTTCCACCAAGAGAACACCTTTTACCTTTGTACAACTGCCTCTTCAACCAAGAAGCCTCCCGTGTACAATGGACACCTTGTACAACTTGCCTCTTCAACCAAGAAGCCTCCCGTGTACAATGAACACTTTGAGAATTACAACTCTTTTATCCTATAAGCCTTGGTACAGATGTGTATGTGGACAAGGTCTAGTATAGGAGACAAACTTCAGAGGACTTCACAAATGGAATTTGGAATTTGGTGAAGACTGAAGTTAGAAAATAGTTTTTCAGATTTGCAGATTTTGACTTTTTGGAAAACTGAGAAAAACTCTTAGTAAATGGCCTTTGTAATAACTTCCCTATTTATAGCTGAAGACTAGGGTTAGTTAGGGAGTTATTAGGTGCAATTTGAATCAAAGGAACGTTGAAAACAGTTGCACAAAAGACCAGATAATGAAAACTGTCCAACAATCAGAACTGCCTATTAGTCGACTTTCCCATGGAGTTAGTCGACTAATCTAGGCAAAATTCCTTCTATTAGTCGACTAGGTTTAGCTATTAGTCGACTAGGTCAGTGGCCGTTAGAAGAACAGTTTCAGAATAACTACTTCAAGTCGACTGCAACTACTTGATAGTCGACTTGACCAGTTATTAGTCGACTTGGGGACAAGGGTTAGTCGACTAGAAAATGTATTAGTCGACTATAGTTGACTGTTGGTCGACTAATACAGAAATAGAGAGTTGGGCTGTTTCAGGACCCAGGATTAGTCGACTTATGATTTGGGTCAAGTCGACTACAAACTTGATTAGTCGACTATAAGTTTTTGTAAGTCGACTAACAAGGCTGTGATATGAGTGTTTGTGACAAGGCTTTTACATTCTATTCCACATATACAACCCACACTCTATCAACTCTTCTTGGCACATCTTGATCATGTCGGACTCTTGATTCGTCATGTGTAAGAGCTCCAAATGAATTGATCTTCACGAACGTCTTCATCGAAATAGGTTCCAACAGAACTGTCCCTACTTTCTTTAGTTTATCCCTCTGAGCTAGGGATGCGATCTGAGCTTGGATGCCTTTAAGAACTTTAGCGTCCATAGAAGAACTTTCCTTTGACTTCTCAGTCTTTGGTTGTTCATTGCTATGATGTTCTTTCTCATTATGATCACTCCTGGTATCTTATTTCGATTAATGAGGAATTAGGCGAGCATCTGTTGAATGTTGTCTAAAGCTTCCTGTTGAGTCTTAGAGGTTTGTTCTTGAGCTTTCAACTGTCGGCGGAGGTCATCATTACCATTATCAGCCATATTCATTGATACTCTTTCGTTCATACCGAGCTGACTGTCACTGAAGAGGCATACCCACTGTCTTCGTCCTCCTCATTAGACAATTAGAATAATCTTCTCATTGGTTCTGGTGAGGTTACTGTAGTTGAGGAGGATGACTGCTCATAACTGTAAGGTATTACGACCCTAGATCTGGTGTTTCGAAAGACTCCTTCTTTGTGTACCAAGACTTCGCCAAGGCCCGGACTATAATCCGGATCTGGAGAACTGGAGGGAGTGGCATGCGATGCTCGTCTGTCCCTACGCGGCTCTCGTCCCCTTCTGATCATATTAACGGATGCAGAGGGCAGATCTTGCGATACGTTCCTTTTGCGATGCTTCACAAGATCTTGTTCCGATAGTTGATCAAAAACTGATCGTCGGTCGGAGGAGTGGCGAGGATTGGTCCTAGCCGGCAATGGACTGAGTGGACTGTCACCAATTGACATCCTACTTATTGACAACAGGAGGGAGAAGTCCAAAAAGATTCTGACTTCCGTTTGTTTGTCAAGAATTCTCGCAAGTCAGGCCCAGTCGGGCTTAAGCAGTTTAGCGCAAAGGCTCTGTTGGATTGCGCATAGGACGATGCCCTATTCTTTTCATCACCACAGAGGTAATTAGCACTAAATAGTGCTTTAGTTCTACCTTCGCGGCTAAGAACTTTGGAAATGTCCTTGGGTGCTGAAGCTGCATAAGCACCGCTATCAACACTTAGGGACGATCCCTTAGCTCCGCTGCGAAGAGCGAGCTTAGTACTTGATGAACTGGGGAGCGGAGCACATTGTGGTGCTTTGTCCACTTCCTTACTGCGAAGGTGGTTAGCACTAAATAGTGCTTTAGCTCTAACTTCGCAGCTAAGAACTTTGGGAATGTCCTTAGGTGCTGAAGTTGTATAAGCACCGCTGTCAACACTTAGAGACGATCCCTTAGATCCACTGCGAAGAGCGAGCTTAACGTTCGAGGAACTGGGGGGCGAAGCACGCTGTGGTGCTTTATTCGCTTTCTTGTTGCGAAGGTGATTAGCACTGCTAGGTGCTTTAGTTCCAGTCTGGCGGCTGGGAACTCCGTGCGTACCCTGAGGTACTGGCGTTGTTGATAGGTAGTAAAAAGTGCATATTTATCACCACATTTACTATCATATTTCCCTATTTATTCTTTTAATTATGCACTATTACTAATATTTTATTATTTAATGTGTGCAGGCCTTGAGTAATTAAAAAATAAAGAAATAAAGCCTGAATGAAGCCCAAAAGCCCAAAAAGCCCATATGTAAAAATTGTAGTAATTTAGAAGTTTCTACATTATCTAACCTAATCTAAACATGGATTTTAAATTTATTTAAAATCTAAGGAAGAAAAAGGAAGGATAAGATAGAACTCCTAATTGCTAAAAGAGGAGGAAAAGGATAAGATGAGATGAAGTTCTACTCAACCAGGTTGCTTGCACCACAAGATGAAGATAAAGGAGAGAAAAATTCAGATTTAGACTGTACACGTTTTAGTATTCAGATCATAACATTTGCTACATATATTCAAATTCTATGATTCAAGATGCTCAAAAAGAAGACTTGAAGGACTACAACTCTTATGTTGATCAAACTTTCCAATTCAGTCGAAAGATAAGCCATATTCAGCGATCAACATGATAATAAGTTGTAGGACAGAATTGGAGATAAAAGAAGAATTCAAATTCAGAGATATTTTGCTCTTCTTATCTTCATACGCTTCTTATCCTCTGGTTTTCTCCTATAAATACCCCTGCATAGCAACAGAGGAAGGGCAGATCTCAGAAGCTCAAGTACAGAAACGAGCTTAGGGTTTTTCTTTAGATTCTCTCTAATTGTAGTAGATTGTAACTTAGGTTTTTTTCTTAGTTTTCTTTTATGTAATTTTTAATTTTCTTTATGTAACTGAGAGGAGAGGATACTTTCATGGAAGAAGGAGATCAAGCTTGTACTAAGGTGACATCGGTGTAAGTAAATCTTTTCTTCCATTGTTAATTGAATCAAATCGAAGTTTCTATTTCTTCTATTCTTGTTTTATTTTGTTTTCCTCTTTTGTGTTGTTGGATCCATATGAAACCAAGAGTTTCGAAGTTGCCTTCTCCTTGCAAGTGCGTTGATGGTTTATGGTGATGAACATCTATTTCTATGGTAGTATAGCTCGCCTTTTAATCATAGTATAGATCGGGAATGGGGAAGATCTCATATTCCATGCTTCGCTCGCCTTTAAAGAAAGGTACATCGTTGACACGGTTCAAAGGTAAGCAGATGCCGAAGAGGTAAGTATGTTTTTAGTTTTTTTTTAGTTGTCTTTCTTTTAATTTAGTGTAAATCACCAACACCACAATATTCCCAATCTTTTTCACACTTCTTCAATTTCATTGTAAATATCACTTCTAGTTTCTCCATCTTCTTAATCTACCACTTTCTTTCTGACCTGACTTTAACAACTATTAATTGTAGCATAAAAGAGAACTTACTAAACAAGCTTCCACGCTCGTCCCTCCCTGTGGATCACGACCCGCATAGCCACTTGCCATAGCGGTAGAATTGAGCACCCTGCACTATGTTTTAAAATTGTAACACCCCATCCTCGGTATACGTGCACAGTTACGTATCCTGATTTTTGGTGCATTTTATTATTATTATTTTATTTTAATTTATTTTATTTTATTTTCTGCTATTTAAATACTTACTCATATAGCAGTACTGCATGATTTGATCTGTTTGGTATTCAGATTTGACTAATTTTAGTTTCAAATATTATTTTTTAATATTCTAGATTTTCATGATTTCTGGAATTTTCGGAATTAAATTGTAGATCTTCAAAACGGTGTCGGCCAGTATCACTGGTTGATTCCAGGAATTTTAATTTGCTATTGGAAACAAATTTCTGGATTCTGCTTTCACATTCCTTCTTAGAATTATGTTTTCTTCTTTGGGCATTTTCTGGGAATTTTCAGATTTTATCGAAAATTCAGCCTACCCGGTGTAGACACCGATCCCAGTATATTCCAGGATTTTATTTTGAAAATGAGATAGAATTTCTGAAAACCGATTTCACCAAAAGTCATTTCATAATATTTATGATTTTTGTGAATTTTTGGATAGCTTTCTGAGATACTTTAATTTTTGGTCATTCCTGGAGTTTTCGGTATTTCCCAGATACCGAGAATTTATCCAAGTTTTCCACTTATCTCTTTTTCCATTTTTCTCTCTCCTTCCTCAAACGCGAGCTTCACCAGCTGAGTTCATCATTAATGCAGCCACCCTCTCCATGCTGCATAAATGCTTATGGGCTGACTCAACTCAAGTCCAAATCACCCATGCCTTGTCCTTTTCTTTTGAAACGCAGCCTCCTTGCGTTTTCCTCTGGACGCAGCCTTGAGCTCCCACGTTGGCTCTTTAAATGGCCTAAACGCAGCCTTGGGACTTTGCAAACGCCACACTCATTGGAGGGAAAGTGATGATGGTTATTATTATAATATTTTCCTCCCTTTATATATATATGCATCCCCATCTCTCTCTTCCATTTTTTCCATCCTTTTTGTTCCTGCAAGCTCCAACAGCAAGCTCACCACCACCAAGCCCCTTTGGCCGGCCATCACAAAACTACTCACCATCTCCATTTTTCCATCACCAATTCCTCCACCTTTTCTCCCCATCTCCTTCACCATTTCCAAACAACTAACTCCATCTTCTTCAACCTCTTTCACTAAGAGACACCAAAAGAACCCATCACCTCCACAAAACTTCATCACCATCTCCACCACCACCTGCACCACCGTAGCTCCACCGAGCATACCATCTTCACCCCCTCGTCAACCTCTTTCCGGCGGACTATAGCTTCATTCCCCGCAACGCCATTTGCAAAATCTCGTTTTGCCATATTGAGTTGGACTTGCACCATCAACCTTTTGCCTTCTCTTGTGGAGACCGGCCACTCCTTTGGATGGGGCCGTGTTCTTTTTCGTTGACAGGATTCTAGGCCGGTGCCCTCCTTTTGGTTTGGGACCGAGCTTCATCACCGTAGATTTCCCGGTAATCGTTCGCGATTGTTCCGGTGATCGTTTTGGTGATTAACTTGGCAAAGGACTCATCTTCTTCACTTGCACTCTTGCTGGACTTTGGACGCATTCTAGGCGAGTAATTCTACTCGCCAAAGACTTGGACATTGTTCTCATACTTGTAATATTATCAACAAACCACAGCCCTCAAGCATCAGGATCCGTTCTCTGTTTTGCACCCCATTAGTCGACTTGAACCCACAACTAGTCGACTAACTTCTTGAAACGCAACTTTATTTCTGAAAACGCAGCTTCATTAGTCGACTACCCCTTTTCTACAGTCGACTAACTCTCTCCTGAGACGCGGACTTGAGACAAGACGCGGACTTGTGAGACGCGGACTTGAGACAAGACGCGGACTTGTGAGACGCGGACTTGAGACAAGACGCGGACTTGTGAGACGCGGACTGGAGACAAGACGCGGACTTGTGAAACACAGTCTTGCGAAACGCAGCCTAACGCAGCCTAGTAGTCGACTAAACTTCTCTATAGTCGACTAACTACTCTATAAGTCGACTAATTGCCTTCCCCTAGTCGACTAATTTTGGTTATTTGCTGTGGTTAATTACTTCTTGGAAATGAATCTTATACTCGGGTCATGTATTAGATATTGCTATTTCATGGCTGTTACTTGATGAATATCACCTCTTATCATGCTATCTATTGACACAAGGCATGATACACCTGACTCCTATATTATCATTATAACGGGAATGATAACCGGACTTCATGATTTACAAACTTGATTACTTGATAGTACGAACCAGTACTCCTGATATACCTGTACTCCTGACATGTTCCTGCTCATTCCCGAAATCTGATAATATTTAATATACCATAAAATGAGACAACTTACATTGGGTCGGGGGAAACATGCGGCTATCAATATGTTGTTCGTGTTTACAGTGGCATTAGGTAGTTGTGCAACTGAACTTCCGGTCTGACCTGTGGGCCTCCAGGCGACCGAGGGGAGTGCTGGCTCCCTCATTCCTGGTACCATCATGATAAGGGCATACAATAAGTCCCTCCTGTTTGCCTTGCGGCGGGTTCCGTCACCAAGCAACGGAACAATCCTGGGCCGTGGTCCGGGTATGCACGGGACCCACTGTAAACATAGTTCGTTGATACCCCGCTGGTTTCCAAAAACAACCTTACTTTACTGGGATATGGATCTATGTGTGCTGGGACGCTAGTCCACATAGCTAGATATCAGGGTAAGGTGAGCTATAATAATAATAATGATAAAAGACGCTAATTGTGGGGGTTGTATGCACTTGGATTACGGTGACATGAGATAAAGGTATATAGACGAGGGTTTCCTTGTTTGGATTATTCCCTCGAGGTACTAGTCTCATGAAGCCGTAGTTTAAGCGTATACATTGCCCTTCCGTTTATAATATGTTGTGCTTCTTTTACTTGCTGCTGATTCTCATGATATTATACCAACTCTCATGCTCATGTTTCTATGCCACTCGGCTGTAACCTGCTCTACTTGTTCGGGAGGTCCTGACTCCCTTGAATTTGTATGTTCAGGTTCCGAACTTGGATCGAGGTGGAGCCTTCTGTGGTAGATCAAGCTTTCCTTACGAGCAGGCTGATTAGTCTTGGTTGCTGTCGTCCCAGACTTTCCCTTTTGGCTCGCGGGACCTTCCTCCAGCTCGTGAGCATCTTGTAATCTTATTGTAAATCGTACTTTTGTGTTTGGCTGTGATATATGATGCATGTGATATGTAAATGTATGTCACAATCTGTGATAACTTGTACTTTGTACGTCTTATGTTGGCATATGAATGGACGCTACGCTTTGTCGTACTCTGATCCTTGCTTGTACTGATGCTTAGCGTATATACGTAAGGGTATTTCTGACCTGCGTATGTACGTCGAGCAGAGTGACGTCCCCGTACCGTGGATCGGGGCGTTACAGGTTGGTATCAGAGCCAGGCTCTCACACCTATAGTACAATCAAGCAGCAAATTAATGTAATTTGCCATTGCCAACTACAATGTACAAGTTATCTAGTCCTTCTTGATTCCTTTCCTTGTGTCCTAAAATCCTTTCATCTTCAGTTTCCAGTCTCCTTTTACCAACATAAGTATGGATAGAAGGACGAGTCGTAACAATGCCGGACAAGCATCGAATGGACCCGGGGGGAGAATGTTGGAGATTCTGAGGGTTATCCAGACTATGATGGAAAATCAGCAACAGCAGACGGAACTCCTTCGGAAAGAGTTAGTAACTCCCAAGGAACAAAGGCCGGGGAATGTATCAGACTTCAGGCGGTTACACCGGCGATATTCACGGGAGAAGAGAAACACTAGATGCTGAGCAATGGCTGATTGACACCACAGATCTGTTGAACGCAGCCCGGGTCCCAAAAGAAAATCAAGTGGAGGTCGCCAAGATTCAGCTAAAGGATGTAGCCAGGACCTGGTGGCTAGCTGAAGAAGCGAGATTGGAGAAACCTGTCGTGTGGGACCAGTTCTCCCAAAGCTTCTATAGTAGATTTTTCCCTGCCACCGCTCAGAAAGAAATGGAAGAACAGTTCATCCGACTCAGCAGTGGAACCGGTCTGTGGATGAGTATGCCGCTGAGTTCTTGAGGCTGAGCCGCTTCGCTCCATATATGGTGGCTGATGAAGAAAAGCGGGCGAGTAGGTTCCAACAGGGTTTGCGAATGGACATTCAAATCCTCTGATGCCCCAACAGCTGAAAACGTATTCCCAAGTCCTCACCATAGCTCGGGAGGTGGAGCGAGGTCTGGAGAAAGGGAAATCTAATATGATGAGGAACCAGGCCATGAAGAGGCCATTTCACAAGCAGGGAGAGGAGGTCCATTCAGAACAGCGAGAGTCCAGCCATGAGACGGCCATTCCGACCAGCTCCTTTCCAGTAACCCAACCATTCTTCTTTTGTAGTTATTGCCAGAAACCAGGTCACTCCCGACAGAATTGCCGTAGGGCAAATGGGTTATGCCTGGCATGTGGTCCCGTGATCATTCAGTAGAAGTCTGCCCCCACAAGAGAATGGGGATGGCCAACCAAGCACTACCAGCACTTCCAGGACCAGATGGACAGAGGAACCAGGGACCAATGATTAGGAGAGCCCTTCCCCTTCCCCCACAGCAAGTTATCCGCCCAGTCCAGAGGGGAGTTAGAGCTGCAGCAGGCCGTGGAAGAGGACGAGCTTACAACCTGACAGCGGAAGAGGCCGAAACTTCTGAGAGAGTGGTAACAGGTAAGATCAGGGTACACTCGAAGCCCGTTCTTGCCCTCTTTGATTCGGGTGCATCTCATTGTTACATATCTGATCGTTTTGTTGCCTTGCATTATATACCTGTTCGAACTTTAGACCACCAATGGGAGATTAGTACAGGGAATGGAGTAGTCGTATCTACTAAGGTTTGTATTGATTGCCCTGTAGAACTCTGTAACAGGACCTGGCCAAGATATGCTCGTACTAGATACTAGAGGGTACGACATAATCTTAGGCATGACTTGGCTCAGCAAATACCATGCGGTCATTGATTGCCGAAGCAAGAAAGATATTTTCAGAATACCGCTTCAGCCTGAGTTCCAATTTGAAGGAGAACGCAAACCTGCCAAAGGAAAAGCACAGATGACTGCTGGTGAGATCCAGAAGAAGAGAGTGCCAGTTTGGAATGAGTTTCCAGAAGTATT
>JAVJIF010032100.1:0-46627 GCA_038442645.1 Agave tequilana | reverse complement strand
CTCTAGTGTAACACCCCATCCTCGATATACGTGCACAGTTACGTATCCTGACTTTTGGTGCATTTTATTATTATTATTTTATTTTATTTTATTTTCTGCTATTTAAATACTTACTCATATAGCAGTACTGCATGATTTGATCTGTTTGGTATTCAGATTTGACTAATTTTAGTTTCAAATATTATTTTTTAATATTCTAAATTTTTCATGATTTTCTGGAATTTTTCGGAATTAAATTGTAGATCTTCAAAACCGGTGGCGGCCAGTATCACTGGTTGATTCCAGGAATTTTAATTTGCTATTGGAACCAAATTTTCGGATTCTTCTTTCACATTCCTTCTTAGAATTATGTTTTCTTCCTTTGGGCATTTTCTGGGAATTTTCAGATTTTATCGAAAATTCAGCCTACCCGGTGTAGACACCGATCCTAGTATATTTCAGGATTTTTATTTTGAAATGAGATAGAATTTTTGGAAACCGATTTCACCAAAAGTCATTTCATAATATTTATGATTTTTGTGAATTTTTGGATAGCTTTCTGAGATACTTCAATTTTTGGTCATTCCTGGAGTTTTCGGTATTTTCCCAGATACCGAGAATTTATCCAAGTTTTCCACTTATCTCTTTTTCTATTTTCTCTCTCCTTCCTCAAACGCGAGCTTCACCAGCTGAGTTCATCATTAATGCAGCCACCCTCTCCATGCTGCATTAAATGCTTATGGGCTGACTCAACTCAAGTCCAAATCCCCATGCCTTGTCCTTTTCTTTTGAAACGCAGCCTCCTTGCGTTTTCCTCTGGACGCAGCCTTGAGCTCCCGCGTTTGGCTCTTTAAATGGCCTAAACGCAGCCTTGGGACTTTGCAAACGCCACACTCATTGGAGGGAAAGTGATGATGGTTTATTATTATAATATTTTCCTCCCTTTATATATATATGCATCCCCATCTCTCTCTTCCATTTTCCTTCATCCTTTTTGTTCCTGCAAGCTCCAACAGCAAGCTCACCACCACCAAGCCCCTTTGGCCGGCCATCACAACTACTCACCATCTCCATTTTTCCATCACCAATTCCTCCACCTTCTTCTCCTCCATCTCCTTCACCATTTCCAAACAACTAACTCCATCTTCTTCAACCTCTTTCACCAAGAGACACCAAAAGAACCCATCACCTCCACAAAACTTCATCACCATCTCCACCACCACCTGCACCACCGTAGCCTCCACCGAGCATACCATCTTCACCCCCTCGTCAACATCTTTCCGGCGGACTATAGCTTCATTCCCCGCAACGCCATTTGCAAAATCTCGTTTTGCCATATTGAGTTGGACTTGCACCATCAACCTTTTGCCTTCTCTTGTGGAGACCGGCCACTCCTTTGGATTGGGGCCGTGTTCTTCTTCGTTGACAGGATTCTAGGCCGGTGCCCTCCTTTTGGTTGGGACCGAGCTTCATCACCGTAGATTTCCCGGTAATCGTTCGTGATTGTTCCGGTGATCGTTTTGGTGATTAACTTGGCAAAGGACTCATCTTCTTCACTTGGCACTCTTGCTGGACTTTGGACGCATTCTAGGCGAGTAATTCTACTCGCCAAGACTTGGACATTGTTCTCATACTTGTAATATTATCAACAAACCACAGCCCTCAAGCATCAGGATCTGTTCTCTGTTTTGCACCCATTAGTCGACTTGGCCCCACAACTAGTCGACTAACTTCCTTGAAACCGCAACTTTATTTCTGAAAACGCAGCTTTCATTAGTCGACTACCCCTTTTCTACAGTCGACTAACTATCTCCTGAGACGCGGACTTGAGACAAGACGCGGACTTGTGAGACGCGGACTTGAGACAAGACGCGGACTTGTGAGACGCGGACTTGAGACAAGACGCGGACTTGTGAGACGCGGACTGGAGACAAGACGCGGACTTGTGAAACGCAGTCTTGCGAAACGCAGCCTATTAGTCGACTAACCCCTTCTCTATAGTCGACTAACTACTCTATAAGTCGACTAATTGCCTTCCCCTAGTCGACTAATTTTGGTTATTTGCTGTGGTTAATTACTTTCTTGGAAATGAATCTTATACTCGGGTAATGTATTAGATATTGCTATTTCATGGCATGTTACTTGATGAATATCACCTCTTATCATGCTATCTATTGACACAAGGCATGATACACCTGACTCCTATAATTATCATTATAATGGGAATGATAACCGGACTTCATGATAGTACGAAACCCAGTACTCCTGATATACCTGTACTCCTGACATGTTCCTGCTCATTCCCAAATCTGATAATTATTTAATATACCATAAAATGAGACAACTTACATTGGGTCGGGGGAAACATGCGGCTATCAATATGTGTTCGTGTTTACAGTGGCATTAGGTATGTTGTGCAACTGAACTTCCGGTCTGACCTGTGGGCCTCCAGGCGACCGAGGGGAGTGCTGGCTCCCTCATTCCTGGTACCATCATGATAAGGGCATACAATAAGTCCCTCCTGTTTGCCTTGCGGCGGGTTCCGTCACCAAGCAACGGAACAATCCTGGGCCGTGGTCCCGGGTATGCACGGGACCCACTGTAAACATAGTTCGTTGATACCCCGCTGGTTTCCAATAACAACCTTACTTTACTGGGATATGGATCTATGTGTGCTGGGACGCTAGTCCACATAGCTAGATATCAGGGTAAGGTGAGCTATAATAATAATAATGATAAAAGACGCTAATTGTGGGAGTTGTATGCACTTGGATTACGGTGACATGAGATAAAGGTATATAGATGAGGGTTTCCTTGTTTGGATTATTCCCTCGAGGTACTAGTCTCGTGAAGCCGTAGTTTAAGCGTATACATTGCCCTTCCGTTTATAATATGTTGTGCTTCTTTTACTTGCTGGCTGATTTTCTCATGATATTATACCAACTCTCATGCTCATGTTTCTATTGCCACTCGGCTGTAACCTGCTCTACTTGTTCGGGAGGTCCTGACTCCCTTGAATTTGTATGTTCAGGTTCCGAACCTTGGATCGAGGTGGAGCCTTCTGTGGTAGATCAAGCTTTCCTTTCCGAGCAGGCTGATTAGTCTCGGTTGCTGTCGTCCCAGACTTTCCTTTTTGGCTCGCGGGACCTTCCTCCAGCTCGTGAGCATCTTGTAATCTTATTGTAAATCGTACTTTTGTGTTTGGCTGTGATATATGATGCATGTGATATGTAAATGTATGTCACAATCTGTGATAACCTTGTACTTTGTACGTCTTATGTTGGCATATGAATGGACGCTACGCTTTGTCGTACTCTGATCCTTGCTTGTACTGATGCTTAGCGTATATACGTAAGGGTATTTCTGACCTGCGTATGTACGTCGCAGTGACGTCCCCGTACCGTGGGATCGGGGCGTTACAGGTTGGTATCAGAGCTAGGCTCTCACACCTATAGTACAATCAAGCAGCAAATTAATGTAATTTGCCATTGCCAACTACAATGTACAAGTTATCTAGTCCTTCTTGATTCCTTTTCTTGTGTCCTAAAATCCTTTCATCTTTCCAGTTTCCAGTCTCCTTTTTACCAACATAAGTATGGATAGAAGGACGAGTCGTAACAATGCCGGACAAGCATCGAATGGACCCGCGGGGGAGAATGTTGAGATTCTGAGGGTTATCCAGACTATGATGGAAAATCAGCAACAGCAGACGGAACTCCTTCGGCAAGAGTTAGTAACTCCCAAGGAACAAAGGCCGGGGAATGTATCAGACTTCAGGCGGTTACAACCGCGATATTCACGGGAGAAGAGAAACCACTAGATGCTGAGCAATGGCTGATTGACACCACAGATCTGTTGAACGCAGCCCGGGTCCCAAAAGAAAATCAAGTGGAGGTCGCCAAGATTCAGCTAAAGGATGTAGCCAGGACCTGGTGGCTAGCTGAAGAAGCGAGATTGGAGAAACCTGTCTCGTGGGACCAGTTCTCCCAAAGCTTCTATAGTAGATTTTTCCCTGCCACCGCTCAGAAAGAAATGGAAGAACAGTTCATCCGACTTCAGCAGTGGAACCGGTCTGTGGATGAGTATGCCGCTGAGTTCTTGAGGCTGAGCCGCTTCGCTCCATATATGGTGGCTGATGAAGAAAAGCGGGCGAGTAGGTTCCAACAGGGTTTGCGAATGGACATTCAAATCCTCTTGATGCCCCAACAGCTGAAAACGTATTCCCAAGTCCTCACCATAGCTCGGGAGGTGGAGCGAGGTCTGGAGAAAGGGAAATCTAATATGATGGGAACCAGGCCATGAAGAGGCCATTTCCACAAGCAGGGAGAGGAGGTCCATTCAGAACAGCGAGAGTCCCAGCCATGAGACGGCCATTCCGACCAGCTCCCTTTCCAGTAACCCAACCATTCTTCTTTTGTAGTTATTGCCAGAAACCAGGTCACTCCCGACAAAATTGCCGTAGGGCAAATGGGTTATGCCTGGCATGTGGTTCCCGTGATCATTCAGTAGAAGTCTGCCCCCACAAGAGAATGGGGATGGCCAACCAAGCACTACCAGCACTTCCAGGACCAGATGGACAGAGGAACCAGGGACCAATGGTTAGGAGAGCCCTTCCCCTTCCCCCACAGCAAGTTATCCGCCCAGTCCAGAGGGGAGTTAGAGCTGCAGCAGGCCGTGGAAGAGGACGAGCTTACAACCTGACAGCGGAAGAGGCCGAAACTTCTGGAGAAGTGGTAACAGGTAAGATCAGGGTACACTCGAAGCCCGTTCTTGCCCTCTTTGATTCGGGTGCATCTCATTGTTACATATCTGATCGTTTTGTTGCCTTGCATTATATACCTGTTCGAACTTTAGACCACCAATGGGAGATTAGTACAGGGAATGGAGTAGTCGTATCTACTAAGGTTTGTATTGATTGCCCTGTAGAACTCTGTAACAGGACCTTGGCCATAGATATGCTCGTACTAGATACTAGAGGGTACGACATAATCTTAGGCATGACTTGGCTCAGCAAATACCATGCGGTCATTGATTGCCGAAGCAAGAAAGTTATTTTCAGAATACCGCTTCAGCCTGAGTTCCAATTTGAAGGAGAACGCAAACCTGCCAAAGGAAAAGCACAGATGACTGCTGGTGAGATCCAGAAGAAGAGAGTGCCAGTTTGGAATGAGTTTCCAGAAGTATTTAAGGAGATCTCAGGACTTCCACCTGATAGGGTAATTGAGTTCTCTATTGATACCCTTCCAGGTACAGTTCCGATATCCAAAGCTCCATATAGAATGGCACCCACTGAGTTAGAGATTCTAAAGAAACAGCTGCAAGAATACTTGGATAAGGGATTAATTAGACCAAGTGCTTCACCATGGGGAGCTCCAGTACTCTTGGCAAACAAAAAGGACGGTGGTAAACGGTTATGTATAGACTATAGAGAATTGAACAAAGTTACCATCAAGAATAAGTACCCTTTACCAAGAATTGATGATCTGTTTGATCAGCTTCATGGAGCTCGAGTATTTTCTAAATTGGATTTACAATCAGGCTACCATCAGCTAAAAGTAAGGAAAGAAGATATTCCCAAGACAGCATTCAGGACCCGTTATGGCCATTATGAGTTCCTAGTTATGCCCTTCGGAGTCACCAATGCCCCTGCAGTTTTCATGGATTTGATGAACAGAGTGTTCTCATCATATTTGGATCAGTTTGTGGTTGTTTTTATAGATGACATCTTGATCTATTCGAAGAACGACAGAGAGCATGCAGACCACTTAAGAATAGTGTTACAGACTCTCCAACAGGAACAACTTCATGCTAAGCAAAGCAAATGTGATTTCTGGTTAAATAGTGTGGCCTTCCTTGGACACATAATTTCAGAAGAAGGAATTTCAGTAGACCCTAGTAAAATTCAAGCAGTAAAGGACTGGCCAATTTCAAGGACAGTAACAGAAATTAAGAGTTTTATTGGATTAGCCGGATATTATAGGCGCTTTGTCCAGGATTTTTCTAAGATTGCAGCCCCGTTAACAAAGCTCACCCGGAAAGGAGAAAAATATATATGGACCGAGGAATGTGCTGCAGCGTTTGAGCAATTAAAGGAGAGACTCATTACAGCTCCAGTTTTGAAGACTCCTTCAGGAAGAGGAGGGATGGTTATATACAGTGATGCATCCGGGAAAGGCCTAGGGTGTGTATTAATGCAGCATGGTCATGTCATAGCTTATGCATCCAGGCAACTGAAACCACATGAGAGGAATTACCCAACTCATGACTTAGAGCTGGCGGCGGTAATATTCGCATTGAAAATCTGGAGGCATTATCTTCTGGGAGACAAGGTGCTAATCTACACTGATCACAAAAGTCTTAAGTATATCTTCACGCAGAAAGAATTGAACATGAGACAGAGACGGTGGCTTGAATTAATGGCAGACTATGATATCGACTTACAGTATCATCCGGGCAGAGTCAACACCGTACCAGATGCATTGAGCAGGAAGCCAGAAAATAAGATGCTAGTACGACTTACTCAGCAGGAGGAATTAATTCAGGACTTCATAAAACTGGACTTAATGATAGTACGAGGAGTCGATAGCACAAGACAGTTGATGACCTTTCAGATCCAGTCAACCCTGATGGATGAAATTAAAGAAGCTCAGAAAGAAGACCCCAGATTGCAGAAGTTCAGAGCTCAAATAGAAGCTGGATTGAGAACTGACCTCCGTATTCATTCAGACAACGCATTATATTTTGGTAACAGAATTTGTGTCCCCCAAGGAGAAGTCCGACAGAAAATTTTGGCAGAGGCACATAGTTCAGCCTATTCCATACACCCGGGAGGAAATAAAATGTATCAAGACTTGAAACAGAAGTTCTGGTGGAATGCCATGAAAAGGGAGATAGCCCAACATGTGGCAAGTGCTTAGTTTGCCAGCAGGTAAAGATAGAACACCAGAGAACAGCTGGACTTCTTCAGCCCTTGCCAATACCCGAGTGGAAGTGGGAACATATCACCATGGATTTTGTCACAGCACTACCTCGCAGTCCTAAGGGTAATAATGCAGTATGGGTAATCATTGACCGCCTCACAAAAGCAGCTCACTTCCTACCTTTCAGAGTAGGTCAGTCAACAGAAGTTCTTGCAGAAAAATATATGAAAGAAATTGTTCGTCTACATGGAGTTCCAGTTAGTATCGTGTCAGATAGAGACACGAGATTCCGATCACATTTCTGGGAAAGTCTCCAAGAAAATTTAGGAACTCGTCTGAAATTCAGTACTTCATATCACCCCCAGACAGACGGACAATCTGAACGGACTATCCAGATCCTTGAAGACATGTTACGAGCCTGCATGATAGAATTTAGAGGGTCATGGGAAGACTATCTTCATTTGGTAGAATTCTCTTATAATAACAGCTATCAGGCTAGTATCAAAATGGCCCCATTTGAGGCATTGTATGGCAGGAAATGCAGGTCACCGATATGTTGGGACGAAGTCGGCGAAAGAAGACTTATGGGACCAGACATTCTAGTTCAGACAACAAGCAAAGTCCGAATTATCAGAGATCATCTCCGGGCAGCACAGAGCCGACAAAAGAGTTGGGCAGACACAAACAGAAGGCCATTGGAATTCAGAACCGGTGAGCATGTATTTTTAAAGATATCACCCACCAAAGGGGTAATCCGGTTCGGTACTCGTGGAAAACTTAGTCCGAGATACATCGGCCCATTCGAAATTTTGGATCGTGTGGGAGATGTGTCTTACCGATTGGCATTACCTCCATCTTTAGAAGGAGTACACAATGTATTCCATGTATCACAGTTGAGGAGGTATGTCAAGGATGAGAGTCACATTCTGGATCACTCCGAACTGGAACTACAGCCAGATCTGTCTTACGTAGAGCAACCGATGGCCATCCTGGACAAAAGTGTTAAGACCCTGAAGAATAAGGCAATACCATTAGTATTGGTTTCTTGGAATAGGCATGCGCCAGGAGAGGCCACATGGGAACGGGAGGACGTTATTCGTGAGCGTTACCCTCAACTATTTTCAACTTAGTTGGTAAAACCCTTTCTTCCTATTCTCTCTACCGTCATCTTCCCCTTCCTGAAATTTCGAGGACGAAATTTTTGTAAGGTGGATAGATTGTAACACCCCATCCTCGTATACGTGCACAGTTACGTATCCTGACTTTGGTGCATTTTATTATTATTATTTTATTTTATTTTATTTTCTGCTATTTAAATACTTACTCATATAGCAGTACTGCATGATTTGATCTGTTGGTATTCAGATTTGACTAATTTTAGTTTCAAATATTATATTTTCTATTTAGATTTTTTCATGGAATTTTGGGGGAATTAAATTGTAGATCTTCAAAACCGTGTCGGCCAGTATCACTGGTTGATTCCAGGAATTTTAATTTGCTATTGGAACCAAATTTCCGGATTCTGCTTTCACATTCCTTCTTAGATTTTGTTTTCTTCCGCATTTTCTGGGAATTTTCAGTTGGGAAATTCAGCATTTTATCGAACCCAGATCCCCGGATTATGGAAATGAGATAAATTCCAGGGATGGATTTTGAAATTTGAAAGAAAGTTCGGGAAACCGATTTCACCAAAAGATTTCATTTATATGATTTTTGGGAATTTTGGGTAGCTTTCTGAGACTTCAATTTTTGGTCATTCCTGGAGTTTTCGGTATTTTCCCAGATACGAGAATTTATCCAAGTTTCCACTTATCTCTTTTTCCATTTTCTCTCTCCTTCCTCAAACGCGAGCTTCACCAGCTGAGTTCATCATTAATGCAGCCACCCTCTCCATGCTGCATTAATGCTTATGGGCTGACTCAACTCAAGTCCAAATCACCCATGCCTTGTCCTTTTCTTTTGAAACGCAGCCTCCTTGCGTTTTCCTCTGGACGCAGCCTTGAGCTCCCGCGTTTGGCTCTTTAAATGGCCTAAACGCAGCCTTGGGACTTTGCAAACGCCACACTCATTGAGGGAAAGTGATGATGGTTTATTATTATAATATTTTTCTCCCTTTATATATATATGCATCCCCATCTCTCTCTTCCATTTTTCCTTCATCCTTTTTGTTCCTGCAAGCTCCAACAGCAAGCTCACCACCACCAAGCCCCTTTGGCCGGCCATCACAACTACTCACCATCTCCATTTTTCCATCACCAATTCCTCCACCTTCTTCTCCTCCATCTCCTTCACCATTTCCAAACAACTAACTCCATCTTCTTCAACCTCTTTCACCAAGAGACACCAAAACCCATCACCTCCACAAAACTTCATCACCATCCCACCACCACCTGCACCACCGTAGCCTCCACCGAGCATACCATCTTCACCCCTCGTCAACCTCTTTCCGGCGGACTATAGCTTCATTCCCCGCAACGCCATTTGCAAAATCTCGTTTTGCCATATTGAGTTGGACTTGCACCATCAACCTTTTGCCTTCTCTTGTGGAGACCGGCCACTCCTTTGGATTGGGGCCGTGTTCTTTCTTCGTTGACAGGATTCTAGGCCGGTGCCCTCCTTTTGGTTTGGGACCGAGCTTCATCACCGTAGATTTCCCGGTAATCGTTCGCGATTGTTCCGGTGATCGTTTTGGTGATTAACTTGGCAAAGGACTCATCTTCTTCACTTGGCACTCTTGCTGGACTTTGGACGCATTCTAGGCGAGTAATTCTACTCGCCAAGACTTGGACATTGTTCTCATACTTGTAATATTATCAACAAACCACAGCCCTCAAGCATCAGGATCTGTTCTCTGTTTTGCACCCATTAGTCGACTTGGCCCCACAACTAGTCGACTAACTTCCTTGAAACGCAACTTTATTTCTGAAAACGCAGCTTTCATTAGTCGACTACCCCTTTTCTACAGTCGACTAACTATCTCCTGAGACGCGGACTTGAGACAAGACGCGGACTTGTGAGACGCGGACTTGAGACAAGACGCGGACTTGTGAGACGCGGACTTGAGACAAGACGCGGACTTGTGAGACGCGGACTGGAGACAAGACGCGGACTTGTGAAACGCAGTCTTGCGAAACGCAGCCTATTAGTCGACTAACCCCTTCTCTATAGTCGACTAACTACTCTATAAGTCGACTAATTGCCTTCCCCTAGTCGACTAATTTTGGTTATTTGCTGTGGTTAATTACTTTCTTGGAAATGAATCTTATACTCGGGTCATGTATTAGATATTGCTATTTCATGGCATGTTACTTGATGAATATCACCTCTTATCATGCTATCTATTGACACAAGGCATGATACACCTGACTCCTATAATTATCATTATAATGGGAATGATAACCGGACTTCATGATAGTACGAACCAGTACTCCTGATATACCTGTACTCCTGACATGTTCCTGCTCATTCCCAAAATCTGATAATTATTTAATATACCATAAAATGAGACAACTTACATTGGGTCGGGGGAAACATGCGGCTATCAATATGTGTTCGTGTTTACAGTGGCATTAGGTATGTTGTGCAACTGAACTTCCGGTCTGACCTGTGGGCCTCCAGGCGACCGAGGGGAGTGCTGGCTCCCTCATTCCTGGTACCATCATGATAAGGGCATACAATAAGTCCCTCCTGTTTGCCTTGCGGCGGGTTCCGTCACCAAGCAACGGAACAATCCTGGGCCGTGGTCCCGGGTATGCACGGGACCCACTGTAAACATAGTTCGTTGATACCCCCGCTGGTTTCCAATAACAACCTTACTTTACTGGGATATGGATCTATGTGTGCTGGGACGCTAGTCCACATAGCTAGATATCAGGGTAAGGTGAGCTATAATAATAATAATGATAAAAGACGCTAATTGTGGGAGTTGTATGCACTTGGATTACGGTGACATGAGATAAAGGTATATAGATGAGGGTTTCCTTGTTTGGATTATTCCCTCGAGGTACTAGTCTCGTGAAGCCGTAGTTTAAGCGTATACATTGCCCTTCCGTTTATAATATGTTGTGCTTCTTTTACTTGCTGGCTGATTTCTCATGATATTATACCAACTCTCATGCTCATGTTTCTATTGCCACTCGGCTGTAACCTGCTCTACTTGTTCGGGAGGTCCTGACTCCCTTGAATTTGTATGTTCAGGTTCCGAACCTTGAATCGAGGTGGAGCCTTCTGTGGTAGATCAAGCTTTCCTTTCCGAGCAGGCTGATTAGTCTCGGTTGCTGTCGTCCCAGACTTTCCTTTTTGGCTCGCGGGACCTTCCTCCAGCTCGTGAGCATCTTGTAATCTTATTATAAATCGTACTTTTGTGTTTGGCTGTGATATATGATGCATGTGATATGTAAATGTATGTAACAATCTGTGATAACCTTGTACTTTGTACGTCTTATGTTGGCATATGAATGGACGCTACGCTTTGTCGTACTCTGATCCTTGCTTGTACTGATGCTTAGCGTATATACGTAAGGGTATTTCTGACCTGCGTATGTACGTCGCAGTGACGTCCCCGTACCGTGGGATCGGGGCGTTACATCTAGATTCCCCTTGAATGGGTTGAGGTGCCGCGTTGGCTCTCTTGGTTGAATACAAGTGTTAGCAAACAATCACAAGCAAGTATATCAATTATGCACACAATATGAATATCAAGCATGTAAAGATAAGCACAAAGTAAGCATGCAAGATATAATAAGAGACAAAGAGAGAGAGAGAGAAGAGAGGAGAGCAATCGCAAACACAAAGGGTTTGTTTCGAGGTTCGAGCACACTTGCTCTACATCCCCGCCTTCGACACACGAAGGATTTCCACTATGCAAGATCCCAATGGATCTCTCCTCGGTGCCGCAACACCTATAAGCCCTCGGACTCCCTAGTCCCGTACACACGCAAGCCCACCGGCTCGCCGAGGCTGCACCTCAAACAAGAGTTCGCACCCGAACCCGAAACAACCGAGTCCACACTTGGACCCGAAACAATGCGAACACACCGTCCGCCTTCTCAAAGAAACAAAGTAGAACTTTGGTGATCACAACTCTTGATCACCTAAAATCCTCTCACAAAAACACTCCTATAAAATGAATAGCTCAATGGTTGCTCAAGTGTTTGTGAGAAAAACAAGGAAAGAGATGGTGGAGGAAAAACTCAAAGAATCTCTTTTACACTCTTGATAAAACTTTCCTTTTGATTGAAAATATTTACTCTCAAATATGTGGAGAAAACTCTTTTAAACAGATAAGAAAAACTAGCCCAAAGCTCTCCTAAAATCTTAACTCAAAACAATGACCAAACCCTCAAATTTATAGGCCAGAAAAATATAGCCGTTGGGGTCTGTCAGGCCTGCCGGTCGACCCGCCGGTCGACCGCCAACGGTCAAAAATCCGACCGTTGGAGCCTGCGGTCGACCGCCCGGTCGACCCAAAAGAACAGAGAGCACTGCTCTCAGTTCCGGTCGACCGACCGAGTCGACCGGCCAACTGCCAGGACATGGCGTGCACGTCGCGCACGTCGGTCGACCGAGCCGGTCGACCGACTTCAGATATAGTCGACTATACAGTCGACTTGCTGAAGCCAGAAAACATAAATCTGGGATTTTTGTTTGTCTTTTTGGCTCAAATAAATCCCATAAATACATAAAATCTACAAATAGTTTAACTAATATACTTTGATATACAAACATGCTTGCACAAAATCAAGGCATGTTATAAAAGA
Organism: Agave tequilana; assembly: GCA_038442645.1. Lineage (NCBI taxonomy): Eukaryota > Viridiplantae > Streptophyta > Magnoliopsida > Asparagales > Asparagaceae > Agave > Agave tequilana. Next base: position 33,969 of record JAVJIF010032100.1, on the reverse strand, counting down.
TTGGACTATTTTTGTAACTTGGAAATATTGGCTCATGATAAAAATTGTTTTTCAAACAATATTTTTTCCAAAACATGTTTTTCCAAATCTTCATCAAATAAAAAACTAGATATTTTGAACTCATTAAAGCATAGTGTGTATGGATATGATCCACTACACAAATAAGATGAAATATCTAAGTTTTTGACATTAAGCTCTAAACTTGGTTTTGGATTAAAACATGTATATAAGAAAACACCAAAAACCAAATGTATTTTTCCAAAATGAAAGTCTTTTCTAAACTGAAAATTCTTTTATGAAAAGACAACTAAATCAAGAGTGTGTGTGTGATATATACTTGAGCAATCCACCAACTACTCTATCCTTTACATTTTTAACTAAAACAAAAACAAAATCTTATACCTAGACACAAGTCTTCAACTTCTTGAAGTCTTCACTTGAAGTCTTCTCATCTTCTTGACTTGGTCCAAGCTTGATCCAAAAGCTTCTTGGATCACACCGTGCTAGCTCCAAATCTTGAAATTTTATCCTTTGTTGAGCTATGCACCTACTAAGATCTTGATAATGAATCTGTCACTAATTAAACACAAGATCATTAGTAAAACATAACTACATGAGTTGATCATCATCAAAACTAGGTGGAAGGCCTTTGGGCCAACAATCTCCCCCTTTTTGATGATGACAAAACTCATGAAGTTATATATGCATGGATTAAAGTAAAGCTCCAAAGAAGCTCCCCCTTAACTCATTCATAACACAAAAACAAATAGATATGCAATGAGGCACATAAACATGTATGCAAATGAAGGAGTAAACATGCTAATCAAGCATAAAACAAAATCTTTTTCTCCTATTTGCAAAACAACATATATGCATAAACATAAATCCTTTAATAAAAACATGCATATATAGCAAATACCTCTCCCCCTTTTTGTCAATCATCAACAAATGTTTAAGGTAAAAACAAAATCATCAAATCTTTCTCCCCCTTTTTGTCATAAACAAAGAGATCAATAAGGGGCCAAACAAACATATCAGTAAAAGGTTATATGCGATATACATTCATGAAGAGGAAGACGCTAAGTTAGCTTCCCTACACATATGCATTACATGAAGAAGGGATGACAAGCCCCAATTCACATAACACATATTATGTAATGCATAAGAGGAGATGTGAATCTCCCCCTACACACGTGTACCACATAAAGAAGAGTTGTCAAGCTCTTCAATACACAATACACTCAACATGAATCTATATGTAGAAGAGATGTTAAGCTCTCCTTGCATATAGGCAATACAAATCTAACAAAATATTTTTTTTTTAATTTTTCTTAAACAAAATTTTTTTAAAGGTATCAGAGCTTTAGTAAAACAAACAAATTTTAAGATACCAAATTGAAAATAATCATTATTGTAAATCATATTGATACCAATTGAAATTTAACAATTATGAAGATGAAACATATTGATACCAATAGTAAACATAATGATCAAAAAAATTTATTTTTCATCATAAACTTTGTGCTTTTAAAAATGTGAACCAATTGAAAGTTAAGCACATGAAAATCATATATATGTATGAAATAATATACCAATAGAAATTGATACATACATATATGTAAGAAAACAAATATGAGTATATACAAAAATTATCAATTTAGATACCAATTGAAAAGATCCAATGATACCAATTGACATAACAATAAGATCAAGTGTATATCTCATATAACTACCACCCAATCATGATTCAAGTTTTAAATGATTTTCATTATAAGGTATACATGAACATGATCTCACATCCATCCTCCCATCGATGGTAGGGTTTTCAAAAATAGATTTGAAAAATAAGCTTTGTTTGAAAAACTCTACCAAATGAAGAACAATTAACTAGTTAAAAATAATTTTTGAAAAACTAGTTAAAGATCCTTCAAAAACATGAAATCAAAGAATATGTATTTCATGAATCATACTAAATACATAAAAGTTCAATCACTCATAGTCCATAAAACTCAAAATTATCTTGAAAAGTAAAAGATGAGTGTTCAAGGGTTATGTAAATAGCATTTTCATGAAAATAAACATTGAAGCTCAATCAAACATGAATTTCATTTTTAGACAAGATATGAAAATTTTTTATATTTTATTTTCATTAAAAAAACAAATCATGAAATTTTATCTTAAAGTAAACTTCAAGGTATATGTATGATTTATCCAATCCTAACAATACACATACATATCCCAAATATAAAAGAGTCTACAAATAGTGTATGCATGAAAGCAAGAGACTCACGGGTATACATGTATATTTATTAGATTTGAATTAAAAATACATATACATGAAGTAAAATCATAAAATAGGCATAACAAGTATAAATGAAAGAATCATCAAAACTAGCCTATACATGTGCATAAAGTGGGTACAAATGAGCATGAAGTACAAATCATATATTAATCAATTTGTTCTCACTATTTGTACATGTATAAATACAAGTCTTGATAACAACTACATTTAAACTAGTATATACCACATGAAGCACAAAAATACATAAATCATGAATCATGCTATATGATGTCATAAATGAAAAAGCATGTATATAATCTAAGAGTTTAGAAATAGTTACCAACCAAGGACTATGTTTCAAAACTCCAAGTATGGTGGTCGTCCCACCAAAACTCCTTGATAGCGATGCGTCTAAAGTGTGTCCATCTAATCCATGTGCATCCACTACCAAGGCACCGATCCTCTCAACGTTTTGTGAGAGCCCTCACCTACATCAAAAGCAAATGGTGGGGTTTTGGTACCCATATTTTCTTAGGTCCTTGGGGTTAGTCTTGTAAGGAACCCAAAATCTTTTATTAGCAAAATTACAATGATTTAACCTATCATAACAAAATTTTGCTAAATGGCCTTTGCGGCCACAATGTGTACATGTGTACACCTTAGTATGCTTATGTGTGTGTGAATGATCATGGTGTGCAACATAAGCATAATGATGTGCATGAAAGGATGGAGTTTGTTTCTTTGAAAACATAGACTCCAATCTAGTATGATTGAATGCACATGTGCTCCAATTTGAGCTCAAACAATCTATTTTATTTTTCAAATCTTTAATCTCATCAGTGGTGGCATGTAAAGCATAATGAGATAAAGAATCATTTTTCTTTTTTCTTTTTCGAAACAAAATCTTTTTCTTTTTCACAAATTTTTCTTTTTAAAGACTTATTTTCTTGAAAAACAACTTCTTTTTATTTTTCCACCAAATCAATTTTATTTTTCAAACTTGTGTTTCCTTTACAAAGATCATTCAATTTAGACATGGGGAAACATTCTCATTTTTCAAATCTTCCTTTTCTTTTTCTAAACATGCAATTTTAGTTTTAAAAGAATCGTTCTCTTTTAGCATGCAATCAAAATTCTTTTTAATTTTCTTATTATCCTTTTCTAAGCATGCAATGTTATCTCTAAAAGAATCATGTTCTATATGCATGCAAGCAATGTTCTTTTCAAATTTTTGTTTTTCTTTTTAAGCATGTCATATTTTTCATGCAATAATTGACAAAATGAAGTGAGCTCATCATATGACATGTTATCATCTTCATCCTCGGATTCGGTAGTTACCTCAAGGGGGTTATCCCCTTGGACCATGTAGCACAAGTTGGAGGTGTTGCTTCCAACATCCGAATCGCTCCCCGCATAATATAGATCCTTTTCGCCGAGGGAGGTGAGGGTATTCCATACTACAAAAGCCGAATCAAAGTTAGAAACTCTAGATAAATAAACATCATTTAGGGTAGACTTTAAAGCATGTAGGACTTTTGCATTAGCCTCAATATTCTTACCATTTAAACAATATGCATTATTAGTAGTGGCAAGATAAACATGAATACCTAAGGCTTTGAGGTACAAGGATATCTTCACCTTCCATATATGGATGTTAACAATGTCAAACATGGGTGGTGACATGAAGTCCATGGTGTGTGTACAAAATATGTGATTAGCCTAAAAATGAGGATCTTTAACTCTAGGTTGTTAGACCAAATCAGAGTACCAAGCTCTGATACCAATTGAAGGTTCACCTAGAGGGGGGGTGAATAGGTGAAGGCTAATCTAATGGTCACTTAATGATGAATGATGCGGAAGCTAAAAATAATTATGACCAAATAAAAATTTTACACTAAACACCACGTATAACACAAGAGTGTTGCCGAATTCCCCGTGAAGGGCTCTGGACAAACTCCTCTAGATTCCCCTTGAATGGGTTGAGGTGCCGCGTTGGCTCTCTTGGTTGAATACAAGTGTTAGCAAACAATCACAAGCAAGTATATCAATTATGCACACAATATGAATATCAAGCATGTAAAGATAAGCACAAAGTAAGCATGCAAGATATAATAAGAGACAAAAGAGAGAGAGAGAGAGCAATCGCAAACACAAAGGGTTTGTTTCGAGGTTCGAGCACACTTGCTCTACATCCCCGCCTTCGACACACGAAGGATTTCCACTATGCAAGATCCCAATGGATCTCTCCTCGGTGCCGCAACACCTACAAGCCCTCGGACTCCCTAGTCCCGTACACACGCAAGCCCACCGGCTCGCCGAGGCCGCACCTCAAACAAGAGTTCGCACCCGAACCCGAAACAACCGAGTCCACACTTGGACCCGAAACAATGCGAACACAACCGTCCGCCTTCTCAAAGAAACAAAGTAGAACTTTGGTGATCACAACTCTTGATCACCTAAAATCCTCTCACAAAAACACTCATATAAAATGAATAGCTCAATGGGTTGCTCAAGTGTTTGTGAGAAAAACAAGAAAAGAGATGGTGGAGGAAAAACTCAAAGAATCTCTTTTACACTCTTGATAAAACTTCCTTTTGATTGGAAATATTTGCTCTCAAATATGTGGAGAAAACTCTTTTAAACAGATAAGAAAAACTAGCCCAAAGCTCTCCTAAAATCTTAGCTCAAAACAATGACCAAACCCCAAATTTATAGGCCAGAAAATTATAGCCGTTGGGGTCTGTCAGGCCTGCCGGTCGACCCGCCGGTCGACCGCCAACGGTCAAAAATCCGACCGTTGGAGCCTGCCGATCGACCGCCCGGTCGACCCAAAAGAACAGAGAGCACTGCTCTCAGTTCCGGTCGACCGACCGAGTCGACCGGCCAACTGCCAGGACATGGCGTGCACGTCGTGCACGTCGGTCGACCGAGCCGATCGACCGACTTCAGATATAGTCGACTATACAGTCGACTTGCTGAAGCCAGAAAACATAAATCTGGGATTTTTGTTTGTCTTTTTGGCTCAAATAAAATCCCATAAAATACATAAAAATCTACAAAAATAGTTTAACTAATATACTTTGATATACAAACATGCTTGCACAAAATCAAGGCATGTTATAAAAGATTGGACTATTTTTGTAACTTGGAAATATTTGGCTCATGATAAAAAATTGTTTTTCAAAACAATATTTTTCCAAAACATGTTTTTCCAAATCTTCATCAAATAAAAAAACTATATTTTGAACTCATTAAAGCATAGTGTGTATGGATATGATCCACTACACAAATAAGATGAAATATCTAAGTTTTTGACATTAAGCTCTAAACTTGGTTTTGGATTAAAACATGTATATAAGAAAACACCAAAAAACCAAAATGTATTTTTCCAAAATGAAAGTCTTTTCTAAACTGAAAATTCTTTTATGAAAAGACAACTAAATCAAGAGTGTGTGTGTGATATATACTTGAGCAATCCACCAACTACTCTATCCTTTACATTTTTAACTAAAACAAAAACAAAATCTTATACCTAGACACAAGTCTTCAACTTCTTGAAGTCTTCACTTGAAGTCTTCTCATCTTCTTGACTTGGTCCAGCTTGATCCAAAAGCTCCTTGAATCACACCGTGCTAGCTTCAAATCTTGACATTTTATCCTTTATTGAGCTATGCACCTACTAAGATCTTGATAATGAATCTGTCACTAATTAAACACAAGATCATTAGTAAAACATAACTACATGAGTTGATCATCATCAAAACTAGGGTGGAAGGCCTTTGGGCCAACAGCCTGTACGTTCACAATGTGTATAAGTATATTTGTACACATGAGTATACATGGTGTCATGTGTGTGAACATGAGTAGCATGTATATGTCGTGAATGGTATGCATGCATATGTGGAGCATATTTCTTCCGAAACATAAATTCCAACCGTGTGTGGTTCATGGCACATTGGCTCAAAGTGGAGCCAAGCAATCAACACTTTTCTTCAACATGTAGATATCATTTTTCAATGATTGAAGAAGAAGTGGAGCAAGCAACATATTTATCACTAAGAGATGAAGCTATGCAAGCATGACAAACATGAGAAGTAAAATCATTTTTCAAAAATATTTTCTTTTGAAATTAAATCCAATTCTTTTGAAATTAAAACAATTTTATTTTCAAAGAATCATTTTCTTTTAAAATAAATCTAATTTTGAAGATAGAACTCATTTTTCTTCAAAACATCATCAAAATCACTTTTATTTTTTAACATTTTATTTTCATTTAGAGCAAGACCAAGTTGAACTTTCATTGAATTCTTCTCATTTGAAATCTCAACCCTTTCTTGCAAAACTAAATCAAGTTTTATTTTCTCTTTTTAAATCAAAACTCTTGCTTTTCAAACCTTTGTACTTTAAAACCAAGTCACAAAACATGGATAGTTCTTCATTTAATGTATGTGCATTCAAATTATTTTTATCACATGAAGAACTAGCACTATTATCTAGTTGAGTGTCCAAAATTACCTCAAGGGAGTCATTCCCTTGGACCATGAAGCAAGCTTGGTCGGGCTCATCTCCACTAGATTCTTTCTCTAAAACATGTGTCGTTTGTTTCTTAGGAGAAATCAATGTGTTTCACATTGTAAAAACAAAATCACAATGAGAAATCAAAAAAAAAATCTTTGCTAAGTGTATGCCTAAGTGCAAACAATGCTTGTACATTGCCCACAACATACTTAACATTATTAATATATGAACTTTTAGTAGTGGTAAGAAAAACATGCAAACCTAATGTTTTAGATATGTACTGATTAGTCTCCAAAATTGTATATTTCATACTACATCTTCACATTTATTCAATATTAAATTATGTTAATAATACCTCTCTTATATGTTTTTAGGTCCATGACATGAAATGAAGAAGCCAAAATCTCATTCATTTGGTTATATTTAAACCTATAAATATAGTTATTGACTTTTGGAAGCTGAATCTGCCAAATCTGCGAGCGAATTTCGATAAAGTGACAGGAAATATAAAAAGTGGTGTGCAGCAGGAGGCTGCACACCCTAGCGCGACGCGCGCGGCCCCATAAGGGCCGCAGAAATGCGGCAAAAGTCGCATTTTTGCGGCCTTATGGTGGGGCCCGTGACACCCCTGGTGGCCCACTTAGCCTAATAAATACCCCAGGTTTTCAGAATTTTCAGAGAGAAGAGTTTTTAGGGCAGTTTTTAGGGTTTTTCCTTTCTTTAATTTAGGTTAGTTATTCTTCTTCTTCCTTTTTTATATTTTTCATTTCTTGCAGATCATGTAATAGGGAAGAGAGTAGTATATAGGATGAAAGTAAGAGTGCTTGTAATAGAGGGTGACACTCTATGAAAGGTTCTCTCTTTATCTCTATTTATTTTCTTCTCTCTAACTCCTTTTACATGTTTAGCTAATTTTCTTCTCATGCCAACTAACTACTAACCACTAACCACTAACTATGCTAACTCCTTACTTGATAATCCACATGAATCTAATAGCCTCTACTTGGTCTTGCTCTTGCAAGAGCCATTGATGGCTCATGATGATAGATCTAACACTCTAACATCCAACTCTCTAACAAGTTATCATTACTTTTTTCATACTTACTCTAGTTAGGTTTAAGTGTAGCTTGCTCTTATTTGTTGAGTTTAGATGTGAAAGTGATCTTATAAGTCATACTTTGTAAAGCTCTTGAATCAAGAACTAGCAATGGCCAATAATACATGTGAGATAACTATCACTAAGAGGTTAGTATGTTAGTGGAGCCATTAGTAGTTAGTACCCATAAGTTTTCTTTTATTTTACTTTATTTTAGAAATAAATATAAAAATCACAAACATCTTCTCTTCAATGTTTCTATCTTTGTTTCCATCATACACTTCTCTTTTCATTCTTTATTTTATTTTCTTTTCATTCTTTGAAACATATAAGAACCGTTAACATACACACGTGAACATACCGGTAAAGCTCCATCGCTTTCCGTCCCTGTAGATTCGACCCGTTTAGCCTCTATGTTATAACGGAAGTATCGAGGAAGCCAAAGCACACATACTTAAATTAGTGATTTCAAAATGACATTTTTGTGCACAATTTTCCCCTAATCAAATTTTGGCGCCGTTGCCGGGATGGGAACGGTTTGATCTCACATTTTTTTTTTAACTTTTCTTATTTGTTTTTGGTGTGTAGGTCAAGTTTTTAGCATTATAGAAGTCTACACTTGCTTTTGTATGGTTGGAAAAATTTTTGTATACTGCTATATTGTATTGCTATACACTACAATAATTTAAGAACTAAAATATGGTAATTGGATGTTTAAAAATATTTTAGACATTTGCATCTAGGCACGTGTCAATTTTCATTCCAATATACTGTATTTTATTCTTCTGTTGTTGTGATCTGGACCGAGGTATACATATTGCATTGCATATAGTTAGGACAAACACGTGGGTTATTTATTCACTTTATGTGTTCACTCTTATCTATATTGCACACTTGTATGAATTAAAATTAAGGGCAAAACCCAATATAAGATAAGGTGGGGAAGTCATTACCCTTCCTTAATTCAAAAATCACCTCCCTACTCACACAACCCAAGCCTTAATAAAACTTACTAGACGTTGGCCCCTAGGGACATCTCGGACTCATTTAGGAGATTGACCTAAGGGGAAAGTTGTTAGAGTTTGACTCCTGTCAAATCGGCATCCAAGGTTGGGGATTGAGAGGCAAAACCTTGAAAAATAGTGTTTGGCATAATTAGGCCCGTTGCTCCGACACGGATACTCCCACTGGTCTTGCCTCTACTGGCCGATTAACTTGTGGTCAGATTTCTATAAGGTATCCCCCCCCCTCCGTGGACAGTCTAACCAGTTAGGAGTCATTGTTAGAACTTAGATTTTAATGATAACATTTGTGATGCAGATGCATTGGAGCTCTATCTCAAAATCTAGTGCTGAATTCTAATTGCTCAAGATTATTCAAGGATATTTACTATTTTTTGTATTTTTAATAGATTGTTAAAAGCCTTGATCACATACACAAAATAGTTTGATAGTCGATTTTCGACTAATATATTCTATAGTCGACTAAGTATCTCCACAGAAAATATTAGTTCTCTTTTTGTTGACTATAACCAATATTAGTCGACTTATCCTCTCTGCTAATCGACTAAGTTTAATTTCCAGAGACTTATCATTCTGTGTTAGTTTTCATATAGTCAAATTGATCTCTTGACTAGTCGACTAACCAGTCAAAATGTCTTATACTAGTCGACTACTCCCATACCCTAGTCGACTAACTTTAATTTCTGACTGTTATTCTATTATTGATTTTCTAGTATTTTATCAAACGTTCTGATTTTCAATTTGAGTTGATAACTTCCCTAACTGACCATTGATTTCACCTATAAATAGGGATGTTGTCCTAAAATGAATACACCAATTCAAATCATTAGTTTTCTATCCAAAAATTAGTTGAAAAATTCTATTTTTTAGAAAACTAGTTTCCACTTTCATTTCTTCGTACAATTCCAATTCTATTGTGAAGAATTCTGAGAGTTCACCTATAAGAAACCTTATTCACGATTGCATACAAGTTCCAAGCCTTATAGGATACTTTGTGATGATTCAAAGAAAGAGTTGTACAAGAGTGTCTTCTTAGTGTTGAGAAGAGTTGTACAAGAGATTATCTTCTTAGTATAGAGAAGAGTTGTATAAATTTGACAAAGGATGTTTTGTCAAATGGTGTACAAGGAGTTAATTTTGGGTGTATCAAAATCAGGATAAGAAAAATCTCAACGGGTTACTTGGGGACTGGACATAGGTCACGAGGGCCGAACCAAGATAAAATCTCTTGTGTTTGCGTTTGTATTTTTCTGAGATTTATTCTATGCATTTTCTTTTCTTGCAAGTATTTTATTTAGACGCTATTCATCTTTTATTTTAGTGTTTGTGTTGCTATTATTTTTAGATCCTACAGTCGACTAGGTCTAAATCAACCCTAGGATAGGCTTATTTTCTTTTTCTTTTTCTTTTTTCTTTATTTGTTGTTTGTTTGTTTGTTTTTCTTCTTTCTTTTTTTTGTAAATTGTGAAATGGATTTCAACAACAATTCTTTCAATCCTAATGTGAATCCATATTTCACCCTGACCTCATTTGACTCGGATAACTCCAACCTGGCTATGTACTATATGAACCAACCATATAGGCCGAATTGGGTTTGTCCGACTCAATATGACCTATATCTCCAATTTTATGATCCAAAATTTCAAAGTAATTTTCACTCTTCACAGAGTCAGTGAGGATTCACCGCCCCCCGAGTTAGATTATCAATTATCTTGTCCACCATCTTCTTTCCCATATTTTGCTTCACATACTCTTTTTTCAGAACCATCAATTGAAGAAAAATCAGAGTTGCAAAAGAGTATGGAAGTCATGTTAGAGGCCCAAAAACAATTTGAAATCATGACGGCCTCATCATATCCACAAAATTTTCAAACCCATATAGTTTTTTTTCAGAACCACCAAAAGAAAAATCATTGTTAGAAAAAACAATGAAATTCATGCAAGAGTCCGAGCGTCTAATTCAAAATATGGTTGACTTCCAATGTCTACCAAATTTTGATATGAAGAATCATTTCATTTTGGAAACCAAGCTTCAATTTCATCATACGAACCTGAACATGACCAAAATTAAATCCTTGATATTTTGACAAGTTATCCATTTTCTGAAATTGAACTTAAAGATGAATGTGACCTGAGCTTCAGTTTAGCATTCGACTCCAATCCTTGAATCAATATCGACTCCTGTAGTGTTGCCTAAACTAAGTAACATCTTGAGCCGGTTTTGATTCCCATAATTTTTGAACTTGAATCGATCATTTCACTCATTCGCATTCTTTCCATGGACGAAAATCAAGATTCAATTCCATTCCATCCATTTGAACTTGCTCAAAATTTCGAGAACCATCTTGACATTTTGGTAAGTTATCCTTTTCCAAAATTAAACTTGAGTATGAATGTGATCCTGATCCACAAGTTGGTAATTTTTTTTCACTTTTTGATTCAATGACTCCAATATCTTTATCAGATTTTTTTTTAATATTCCGGAGTCAACATTGAATCTTGTACCAATACACCGTGAAATTGAATCACTAATATTTTATGATCACATTCCGTTAATAGGGAAAGTGTGTGAACATCAGCTTCTTGATTTGGATTCACTTTCTGAACCAATTTGACTCCAAACCTTTATTTTATTTCAATCAATTTCTTGAGTCGATATTAGTTCTTGTACTTCCTGAGCCCAAATCAGTCATTCCATCATTTCACTCTTTATTCTAGGACAAAGGTGTTGATACAAAAGACTCTGAAATTATTTTAAAATTTTAAAAATAGATGGGATAAAATTTCAAATAAAAAGCATCCATGTACATATCATAATAGTGGGTTGTATTAGAGAGGTCACTGGTGGGTTCCTGTGAACTCCACGCAATTTGGATTGGATCACATCTCGTGGACCAATCAGACGACCACTGAAACCACCACCATGAGGTAAATTTTCTTCTCTTTCCATTTGTTTCATGCATATACACATTTACGATACATTGAGGACAATGTATGAGATAAGTATTGGGGAGGGTTTACTAACGTAGATTGTTCTAAACTTTCTTTCTTTTACACATCTTTTAGAAATTTTTAGATTTTTTCTTTTGTATAGAAACTTTTTTCTTTTCTCTTTACAAAACTTTTAAAATAAGAGAAATAGTTTTGATTTATTTTTAAGAAAGTTAATAGGATTTTAGGAATTAAGAAGACCTAAAATTATAAATCCTTAAACCGAGTGAAAATAATAGATCTTGTTTAAATTTTAGGATAAGAAAGTAAGATTGAAAAGATAATTTGATCTTGAATTTTTTGCCTTATATATATGCACTTCACACTTACACAATTTTTTGGGATTGAAACAAAGACTGAAAAATGTCATTAAAATAATTTTGATTTATTAAAGACCATAAAAATCACTTCTTAAAGCTGGGTAGTTATGCCTCAGGAAGCATGATTATTAACGCCTAAAACGGTGGACCAAAACAAAATAATTTCCTTTAATTTTGTGGCTTTGTTTACTCGACCTCATCTGGTACACTAAAACCATCTGGTTTGGGAGTAACCGGCTAAAGGCTCACTATCCGGGTAAGCTAGAAAGCGTATGAAAGCTAAGACAAGAAAAAAAGCGAAAAACAAAAAAATGATATAAATAAATGACATGAAAGTTAGAGTCGAAAATCTTCACAGTTCACAAAGTGCATATTTTCTAAGAGTTTTTATAAAAGATCAAAGAATCGATTTAATTTTAAATTCTTACATTTAATTTATAACATGATTTTGCATTTATTCTTAGTTTAAGGAAGAATAATTTTTGATTAACTTATGACCTTGGATTACTTAAATTTTCACAGAAATATTTCTACATTTCTCTCTATTTCAAAATGTTTTTCAAAATACTAACATTTGATTTCTTTTTTTATAGATTTTGTCGGTGTAATCCGCTGAAAGTCCTCAGGAGACAAAACTCCTCCTCTAGGGAAAACCTAGAGGTTTAACGGCTTGTTGCACACGCTCAGTGCAATCGCGTCACCTGCGAAAGTGGTGTAATAATTTTCATAGTTAGTTTTTCTGTTTTGCTCGGAACGAGCAAAGGATAAGTGTGGGGGTGTGCTTAGTCTCTAAAATTGCATATTTTATACCATATCTTCATATTTATTCAATGTTAAATTCTGTTAATAATACATCTCTTGTATGTTTCTAGTCCATGGCATGAAATGAAGAAGAAGCACAAAATCCCATTCATTTGATGTTAAAGCCTATAAATATAGCCATTGACTTTTGGAAGCCGGATCTACCAAATTTGGGAGCGAATTTCGACAAAGCGACAGAAGGTACAAGAAGTAGTGTGTAGTAGGAGGCTGCACACCCTGGTGCGGCGCGCCCGGCCCAAGAAGGGTCGCGAAAACGCGATAAAAGCCGTGTTTTCGCGGTCTTATGGTAGGCCATGTGTCAGCTTCGACACGTGGCCCCGTAACACCCCCTGGTGCCCCTCTTAGCCTATAAATACCCCATGTTTTAGAATTTTTAGAGAAAAGAGTTTTATGGTTGCTTCCTTTCTTTAGTTTAGGTTAGTTGTTCTTCTTTTTTCTCTTTTGTATTTTTCATTTCTTGTAGATCATGTGATAGAGAAGAGAGTAGTACATAGGATGAAAGTAAGAGTGCTTGTAATGGAGGGTGACGTTCTATGAAAGGTTCTCTCTTTATCTCTATTGGTTTTCTTCTCTCTAACTCATTTTACATGTTTAGCTAATTTTCTTCTCATTGAACTAACTACTAACCACTAACTGTGCTAACTCCTTACTTTATAATCCACATGAATCTAATAGCCTAAACTTGGCCTTGCTCTTGCAAGAGCCATTGATGGCTCATGATGATAGTAGGTAACACTCTAACATTTAACTCTCTAACAAGTTACCGTTACTTTATTCCATGCTCGCTGTTGCTAGTTTTGATGGTTAAGTGTACCTTACTCTTGTTGTTGAGTTTAGATGTGAAAGTGATTTTATAGGTCATGCTTTGTGAAGCTCTTAAACTAAGGACTAGTAATGGCCAATGTTACGTGTGAGACAACTATCACTAAGATGTTAGCATGTTAGTGAAGCCATTAGTAGTTGGTGGCCATGAGTTTTCTTTCATGTATACTTTGTTTTAGAAATAAATACAAAAATCACAAGCATCTTCTCTTCAATATTTCTATCTTTGTTTCCACCGTATACTTTTCTTTCTTTTCATTCTTTGTTTTTTTCATTCTTTGAAACATAAAAGAACCATTACATACACACGTGAACATACCGGTAAAGCTTCCATCGCTTCCCATCCCTGTGGATTCGACCCGTTTAACCTCTATTCTATAATGGAAATATCGAGGAAGCCAAAGCACACACACTTTAATTAGTGATTTCAAAATGACACTTTTTGTGCACGGTTTTTTCCCGATCATGCACTCATCTTAAGCTTCCACAAATCAATGTTAGATGCATCATATGTGGGTGGAACAAGATAATCCATGAATGTATACTAAATGTGTGCAATGCAATACAAGATTAGCAATCCAAAGATCTCACTCCTAGGTGATTAAACCGAATATCAGGAGTGGAGGCTCTGATACTAATTGAAAGTGCACCGGGAAGGGGTGAATAGGTGTACTAGCTAATGTAGGACAAATGATACAAAATTAAAAACTTAATTGCAAGCACACTATGTATAATCAAGAGTGAGCCTGAATTTTCTGTGAAGAGCTCTGCAATTACTCCTCAAGATTCCTCTAAACTAAAAGTTGAGGTGCTATTAGAAGCTCTCTTGGTTTAACACTAGCGTAGACACACAAACAATATCAAGCATGCATATAAGCAATGTAAAGCAATGCAAGATATAGGAGAGATAGAGTTGAGAGATAGTGGATCAAATACAAACACAAAGATATGTTTCGAGGTACGAGCCACTGCTCTACGTCCCCGCTTTCACACAGAAGGATTTTCCTATGTCCACACAGAACCTTCTACAAAGGGACCTCCACTGAGGATTTACACTCTACACTGGGGTACACAACTCCTCTCTCTCAATACACAAATCTCTACACAAGAGGTGGGCACTAAGCCAAGCACAAAGCAAAAGAAAGTATACTTGGTGATCACAAAGATCACAAACTCTCTTGGTGATCTCAAAAGATCACAAACAATTTTCTCACAAAAATAAGATCCTAAAGATAGGATTAGAATTGATTGGCTCAAGTATGTGAGAAATCAAAGTGTTTTAAAAATAAAACAACAAAGAAAATATTTGATGAAAACTTCTTGATGGATATATAAAATGAAGAACAAAATAGAATTTCCAAAGACTTGATTTTCTTTGATTTTTCAAAACTCTGAAAACAAATAAAGATAAGAGAATTTTTGGCACAAAAACTTCTCTTTAAAACTTGTTCAAAACACTTAAGAGGATGTGAAAAATACTTTTTAAATCTTGTTAAAACTGGCCAAGAGAATCCATATTTATAGGGTCTCAAAATTATAGCTGTTGGGGTCCAGAACAGGCCCAGAATGGCATGCCGGTCGACCGGCCAGCGTCAGATTTCTGACCATTGAGGTTATCAGTCGACCGGTCGGTCGACCGCCCTAAGGCAATTTTCCTATCGGTCGACCGTTCGGTCAACCGTGGCTAAAACCAGAGAGTGAACTCTCTGGTCGGTCAACCGATCAGTCGACCGGGGCCATATCCAGAGAGCAAGCTCTTTGGATCGGTCGACCGCACGATCCACTGGCCCAATGGCCAGAGCCTTGTGCACGTCCTGTGCACATTGGTCGACCGCCCGGTCGAGATCTAGTCCGTCGACCGGTCAGTCAACCGCCAGTGGTCTCAGGCTGGGTTTTAGGATTTGAAAACTTGATCTTTTAAACACCCATAAATCCCATAAATTATATAAAATCCACAAAAATAAGTTCTTATAAATATTTGAAGAACAAATATGTGTGACTAAAATCAATACATATTTCAAATAATTTGAACTATTTTTGTGATATAGAAATTAAGGTTTGAATCAAAACTGATATTTTTCAAAAATCAAACTTTTGAAATTAAAAACCGATTTCTTCAAACTTGTATAAATACAAAACATGATATAGAAATACTTTTTGAAGTATAATGTGTTTGGATAGAATCCAATACACATAAAAATGATATATCTATGTTTTTGACATTGAATCCAAACTGAGTTTTGTTAAAAATAAAACTTGAAACCATGAACTAGATATACATCAAATAAGTTTTTGGACATTATGAATCATCAATGTTTATGGAAGAAATCCAACATACATAAAATCATGTAAACTTCTTTTTTATTCTATCATTCGTGAAAACCAAGATATGTAAACTTGAAAATCTAAAAGGTTAAACTGAAACCAAAAACTATTTATCTTGTATGTGTGTGTATACTTGAGCATATCAACACTAGTCTATCTTTACGCAAGATCTAAAAATAAAACTAAATTAAACAAACTGAAGTCTTCTGTAGAACTCCTTTTTCATGCTGATTCGATCCAAACACGATCCAAATGAGTTTGACTCCAACTGAGTGCTAGATGCGATCTTGACGCTCGAGCTCTTGAATCAACATGTGTTAGCTTCCAAACTGACTTTGAATTCTTTGTTGAAGCTAAACACCTGATCAATATCTGAAACTTATAAAACAAGATCATAAGCAAACTAACCTTCATAAGTTAGTCATCATCAACTAAGGTAAAAGGCCTGTGGGCCAACACTAATATAATCTGTAAATGCATCATTTTTAGCTATACTAAAAGGTTGTTCAAACCGAATAAGATATTTAGCTAAATTGTTTTACCTACTGCACGGTTATAAGTAAAAGTGCCTATTATGCCTGTAGGCTGTCTAAAAATGACTAACAGACCAGCCATTAAGGAAGCAGAGTCTCAAGCTCTAGACGCGAGAAATCGATGCTCGCGTCTCAGCATTAAGACGCGTTGGCTCTACACCCCGCGTCTCAACGTTCAGACGCGTCGGCCCGAAGCCCGCGTCTCAGCATCAAGACGCGTCGGCCCGAAGCCCGGTCTCAGCATCAAGGCGCATCGGCCCGACGCCCGCGCCTCAGCATCCAGACGTGAAGGCCCGAAGCCCGCGTCTCAAGGCGCGTTGGCCCGACGCCCGCGTCTCAGTTGCAACTGCCCTGATTGCGGGGCCAGTCACCGCGCATGTAGCGGGTAGTGGCCCCTCATTCGGGAGCGTTTTCAGGAGGCACCTTCACCCCCTGAGACCCCTATAAATAGAGCCTTGTTTGCTATGAAGAGGGGATCGAAGCTTGAGAGGATCGAAACTTGGGCAGAAGAGAAGATCGAGTTTTTGGAGAAGGGAGAGAACTTTGAGAAGATCGAATCCAGGTAGGAGGATCATCAAGAGAGAAGCACAACTCTTCAGCGAGCTTACTGAGTACTAGCCGCTCTTCGCCTACCTCCTCTTTGAGAGTTTTGGTAGACGGAGCTGAGTTACTCTTTCTACCGACCGAAGAGAAGACCCCCGACGGTCTAGGACGGTCATCTGGTCAACGGAGAACAAGATTCACTCTCCATCGCCACACGAAGAACCCAGCTTTAACAAAGGGAAGATTCAGACATCCTCCCTCCCTTGTAACTGGAAAAGAGGGAAGAGTAGTTCTTTTGGTTGTAATCGTTTCGCTTGAATCAAGGAAATCTTTTACAGCTAAAACCACTTTCTCCGACCACCAAACTTTCCGGCCCCCTACAAGAGATGGCGACTCCGCTGGGGACTACCTTCGTTACTGACGAGCGCACCGTGGTGCAAGATGACGTTCTCCGTAAGGGGAAAATGGTCGAATCCCTCGTCGTCGAGTTCGACCAGGCGAAGTATGAAGAGTTCCTCTCTTCTGGCTCCAAGAGCCCAAAGACCCGCGTCTGCCGCAGGGTCTCAAGTGGACAGCCCCTGAAGCCCAATCTGAGGCTCTGTCGGGTGCTCCTGCTGCCCACTGTGCCAAGTTTGGTTCACGCGCCGACGCCTCCCAGAAGGCCCGCGTAACCTCAGACTCCTCTGCTGCGATCAACCGCGCGCGCAGAACACGCGCCAACGCCTCTCTGAAGGCCCGCGTGGTCCCCGGCACATCTACTGGTGCGATCGACCGTGTCGCACAGAACGCCCGCGTCAGCGTCTCTCAGGAGACCCGCGTGGCAAACACCCCTGGTTCTACAAACCAGGAAGTTGTTGGCTTCTCTCTTCCTCCACGGCGCAATCGGAATGCCGAGCGTCGACAGAGAAGACGCGCGCGTCAACACTCGGTCGGAACCGTTGGTTTTCTGACTGGGATTGAACGCAGCGTACGATCCGATGCCTTACCCGCACCTCGTCCAGTGCGAGAGATCCGCGTTTGGCGACCCAAACGCGAGACTCCCCAAGTTGAGCCTTCTGGAGACCAACTTGCCAAACGCCAAAGCGAAGCTTCTGCGTCTCGTCAAACGCAGCAAGCACGCGCCCATAGGCGTGGGGCCCAGCAGCCCACTCTCTCCCAAGTCTCTCTGCTCCAACGCAGCAGACAGCAACGCGAAAGTCGCGTCTCATATCAACAGAGACGCCAGACGCGCGTGACGCAGCCGCGACGCGACAGCCGCGTTTCTGAAACCTGTGTCCAGACAGCACAGCGCATGACTTCCTCCCGTCTTCCACGTCGCGAGGCTAGTCTATTTAATCCCTCTCCCACGGATTTGAGGATTATTTGACAAGGAAAAGGAGTGCCAATCAGGCCACTTCTCCATGCTGCTGTCAACAGCTCATCCAGATGCTTACTGGATGCCATTGCGAGTCAGGCGTGCACCAGTCGTCTTTAATTAGACAGCTGACCCTGATTCCCCCGTCAGCCAAGAGAAGACGCTCCCACAGGAGGAGAACCTTCTCTGACATCGAGTACCCGGAGCTCACTGCAAATATGACAAGCAGAGGAGTAAGGGAAAAACAAATTGCAGTCAGCCCAGATGACTCCGAGTCTGACTCTGTACCGGAAGGAGTGTATCAACACACTCGCACCCGGACGGGGGCCATTCCCCCAATTGACTATAATGCCTTAGCCCGCGGCATTAGAACGGGTGATTCTCACTCTGCCGTAGTGGGGTCGCAAGCTTCAAACTCTTCCGTCGAGAAGGAGGCTTCCGCCTACATGGCAGACACTCATGAGGAGACGACCAGGCGTTTAGAACAGACGCAAAAGCACCAGATGGATATAATCGCCTCTCAACAGAGATCCATTGACTCCCTCAAGCATATGCTTGAGAAATTGCTTGAAGAAAGAGCGAGATCTCCTCCTAGACGACCGAAGGGGAAAGGGAGAAAGGGAGGAAGCCCACCCTCCGAATCTTCTGACGAGACACGACGATCTACCTCGGATGTGTCCAAGCCCTCGTCGCAGGCAAGAAGCGACCAGACCCCGGGAAAGGCTCATGCTAAAAGAATGAGTCAACTGGAGCAGCGCCTCGAGGCCCTTACCAACCGTAAAGGCCTCCAAGAAGCTGGAGTAGTCCGGCCCTATCCGGCCGAGTGGGACTTAGTCCCGTACCCTCCTAAGTTCAAGGCTCCAACTCTCCAAGCATTCGACGGGAAGGGGTCACCCAACCAGCACATCTACTACTTCAAATCCCAGACCGGGAATGTGGTAGATAACGATGCCATCCTGGCGCGACTGTTCATCGGCACCCTGAAAGGGTTGGCCTTTGAATGGTTCATGAAGCTCCCGAAGGTTCCATCAAGAACTGGGGCGACTTGGAGAAGCTGTTTCTAACACGCTTCTTCGAAGATGATTCGGAGGTCACAATGCCTACCCTTTTAGCTACAAAACAGCGAAAGGGAGAGTCCGTCAAGTCTTTCGTAGAAAGATTTCGGAACATGGCACTCCGATGTCCAAGCGGCATGACCCAGGCCACCCTGGTGGAAACATGTCGCCATAATCTCCAAACCTCACTCCTTTCTCAAATAGGAGTTGCTGAAAGCCGCACCTGGAAACAATTAGTCCAGCAAGGTGAACAGGCTGAGGAGATTGTCGCCCGCGTCAGAGCGGAAGAAGGCAAACCCAGGCCAGAGAGGTCGACAAGGCGTGCACCAGACACCTCTCTCCAGACGAAGCGGAAGGATAATTTGGCGACGGAGACCAAATCTCCCACCAAACCTCAAACAGGCAGGGCAAGTGGCTCTTCAAGCCAGCAGCGCCCCAACAAGCAGTATTCCTTCAAGGAGGAACACGTCGATTCGCTCTTCAAGCTACTCAACAAGAGCAATCGAAGCTCCCTGAAATTAGGCGCCCGGAGGAAGTCGGCAAGACCGACAATCCCACCTACTGCTTATACCACAGGATGCTCGGTCATCCTACCAAAAGCTGCTACGTCTTTAAGGACATCCTTCAAGCTCTGATTGACGCGGAGGTATTAAAACTCCGACCAGAGCAGAAGAAGATGACGGCCAACATGACGTCGATTCTCCAGTTTGGGACACGACCCCGACACCCGTGGGGGTGATCTCTGTCCCGAAAGGTGAACTGAGGGTGGTCAACACAGACCCTCATCAGCAGCAGGAGAAAGGCTTGGTACCCGTCCCTACACCTCGAGGGGAAATCATGTGGGTCCACCCTGACCTCGTCGACGAGCAACAATGGACGACTGTGACCAACAGGAAGTCCAAAGGCAAAGGGAAGGCTTCATCTTGCCATGTGATATGCGCCTCCTCTCGAGAAGCGGACACTGATGTTCCCTCGCTGACTGACTCAGAAGAGGAAACAATAGTCCTGGCCGCAGAGCCCAGCCAACCTACGGCGGGGACCCGTTCAGGACAGGCATACTTGAAGCAGTACGGCGAGACAGCAGCGGCTTCTCCGCAACCAGCCGTGGAACCAGCCAAGCCTCCTCTAAACAGCCTGGGGAGAAGCAGAAAGAAACTCGGTTTTCTCGAGTTCTTGCGAAAGGTGTAACGGAAGGATCCTCGACACCTTACCGCTTCGACGTCTTGGCTCAACTAGCCAACATCCCGGCACGCATTACCTTGTATGAGCTCCTGAGGCTATCAAAGTCAACCAGAGAGGCTCTACAAGAAGCTCTGGCAAATGCTGAGGTCTTTATGACCCGCGTGCCAAGGGAGGAAGATGAAGAGGATTGCCTCCACACCTCCCCAAATGCTCCTTGCATCACCTCACAACAGATGACATGCAGGTTAAAGGGAAGCATGACCGACCCCTATACTTCACAGGGTATATTGGGTCATCCGAGGTGAACCGCATCCAGGTAGACCCAGGGTCCGCGCTGAGCATCATACCTCGCCGGGTTATGCAGTTTCTAGGCATTCCTACCCATCGTCTGAGCCCTACCCAGACGACTATTTACGGGTTCAATGCCAACAGCTCCCGCCCAATGGGGAAGATCAAGCTCAAATGCCAGATCGGGAGCCTCAAGTCAGAAGTGACGTGTTACGTCATTGACGCGGACACTTCCTACAACCTGTTGCTGGGACGACCATGGATTCACCGCAATTCCATCGTTCCCTCTACTCTCCACCAAGTCATGAAATACATTGACGAGAGTGGACAGGTCCGAACGTTGATTGCCGAAAGGCATCCGTTTAAAGGGGTTGAAAATTATTTCACGGACTCCCTCTTATATCAGGATCCGGAGGAGACTAATGAAACCCCACAACCAGAGGAGCCAGACTCTGGTAATGAAGCTGACATTGAGCCTGAGAAAGAAGAGTGCCTGTGGGAGTTGGAGCCCATTGTAAAGAGCACTAATAAGCTCGATGTTGATACCACCGACGATGCGGGTGGTTGGTACATTAATGAAGATTTAGACTTTGCGTATTTTCCTGTGTATGTTTCCGATTCAATACCGTCGGATACCACTACCGACGTGGACGATGACCTCTGGTCGGCAATAGATGCTTTGACATCTTTGCATGTACCGGTGAAATCATCCTTCGGGACATACCAAGATAATGGTGACGCGCAAGAGTCTGTATTCATGGTTCCAGCCAGACGAAAAGGCCAAAGACCAATACTTTTTGGGCGAATCGCATCTGAACCAATGCCCCACGAAGAATCGGAAGGTGAGGATGAATCCCCTCAGTTCGATCATTATGAACCGAGAACGCTCAAGATGATGAAGCGCATGGGGTATGATCTAACCAACAGGCCAGGATTGAACTTCGGAAAAGGAAGAAGAACACTGCTTCGATCCTTTGTACCGAAAGGAAAAAACCCTGATTACTATCATCAGACGCGCCGGGGGTTGGGCTATATATCAACTCCAGTGCCATCAGCCTCTGATTCGGAGAGACTGTCAAGTCATGACTGCTCATCAGACACGTCGTCATGGGAATCAGATGTCAGTGTCGGCAACATCTTCAAAGGGCTTTCAGTAAACATGGTTTCGACAAGCCATCTGGAGGATGAAGATGAAGAAATGATCCAATCCGATACAGATCCTTGGATCAAACATTTGAATGCTCTTTGGGACACCGCTTTGAACAGCGTGAGCCACCCACAGAAGACAAGGTTGTTCAAGTCAACCTAGGAGATGAAGACAATCCTAAACCCATCTTCATAAGTGACGTCCTGTCGCCTCCAGAGAAGAAGGATTTAATATCTCTTGTACAAGAGTATATAGATGTCTTCGCCTGGAATTATGAGGACATGCCTGGACTTGATCCTCAAGTGGCTATGCATCGCCTCAACATCAATCCGGACATGAAGCCGTTAAACAACAGCAGCGACGGTTCCGTCCAGAGATAATGGAGGCAATCCAATCAGAAGTCAGGAAGCTTATTGACTCCGGCTTTATCAGGGAGGAACAGCATCCCGACTGGGTAGCCAACATCGTCCCCGTCGCCAAGAAGAACGGGAAGATCCGGATCTGCATCGACTTCCGTGATCTAAACGAGGCCTGCCCCAAAGACGAATTCCCATTGCCAATCACAGATGTCATGATTGACAATACTTGTGGATTCGAGCGAATGTCCTTATGGACGGGTTCTCAGGATATAATCAAATCAAGATGTATCCCGATGACGAAAAGCACACCTCCTTCAGGACACCTCTAGGGGTATATTGCTACACCGTCATGCTCTTCGGTCTGAAAAATGCGGGGGCAACCTACCAAAGGGCCATGAATGCCATTTTCCATCGGCAGATACGCAAAACGGTGGAATGTTATGTCGACGACATTGCGGTGAAAAGCCGCACTAAAGGTGATCACATAGCAGACCTGAGGGTGGTCTTCGACATCATGCGGGCTCATCAATTGAAGATGAACCCCACCAAGTCCTTCCTGGGGGTAGCCAGTGGCAAATTCCTAGGGTTTGTTGTGACTTCCACAGGAATCCATTTGGATCCGGAGAAAGTCCGTGCTATCCAAGAGATGCAACCCCCCAGAAGCCTCAAGGAGCTCAGAGGATTACAAGGACGATTGGCATACATCCGCAGATTCATTTCAAATCTCTCGGGAGATGCCAACCCTTCGCTAAGCTGATGAAGAAGGGCGTTTCGTTCATTTGGGACGACGCTTGCCAGCAAGCATTTGAGGAGATCAAGCACTACCTCACCCAACCACCAGTCCTGGCAGCTCCGGTATCCGAAAAGCCTTTCCTGGTGTACGTCCGATCAATGGATCATTCTTTGGGAGCTCTACTAGCTCAGAATGATGACCAGGGGCGAGAACAAGCAATCTACTACCTAAGTAGAACGATGATCGGAGCCGAACATCGGTATAACCCGATCGAGAAGGAATGTTTGGCACTGGTGTTCGCCATTCAGAAAATGCGACACTATCTGGTGGGCCAAGCCATAAATGTCATATCCAAAGTCAACCCCCTGAGGTTACTTATGACAAAGCCTTCTTCACTAAATGGCCGGCTGGCAAAATGGGCCATATTGCTATCACAATATGAGATGCATTTTCTGCCACAAAAAGCCATTAAAGGACAAGCGGTGGCGGACTTCCTAGCTGAACACCCAGATCCCAGGGCAGCCAAACTCTACGAGGATCTCCCAGATGAGGTCGCCGAAGTCTGCCTAGCTCAGACGTCGTTCGAAAGTCAAGTATGGCAACTTTTCTTCGACGGTGCATCAAGGGCAAGCTCGGAGGGACACACAGTAGCGGGGGTAGGAGGAGTGGTACTCGTCTCCCCACAAAATTACGTGATTCCCGAGCTATCTCGTTAACCGAGCCCTGTTCCAACAATGTGGCGGAATACAACGCTCTTTTGATTGGGATGCAATTCGCCGATGAGATTGGCGTTAAAAATCTCGAGGCATACGGTGATTCTAAACTCATCGTCAGCCAAGTTCGCGGAGAGTATGAGGTCAGGCATGAAGATCTAGTACCCTACTACAACGCGACAATCCACATGGCCGAGAGGTTTTCAAACTTCTACATCGACCATGTACCGCGCAAGCAAAATGCGCATGCAGATGCACTTGCATCCCTTGCTGCCTCCTTAGCTCTTCCAGCTGGAGCAATGGAGAAGGTATTCGTCTATAGCCACGACCTATACTGCCCAAAAAGTCCCCTCGGAGACTACCAGAGGTCAACGGGAGATCGTCGCGGTAAGGAAACACTTGAAGTGTCGACCGATCCAGAACTTAAAGACTGGCGATTCCCCTACATTGATTTGTCTTGTACGGCATCTTGCCCGAAGACACCAGGGAGGCGGCTGCCATCCGAAGGAAAGCCTCCAAATTCTACTACAATGCGATTTCGCGAACATTGTATCGTAGATCGCATGATGGGATCCTGCTCCGGTGCCTCTCATCAAAAGAAGCCCACGAAGTGTTGAAAGAAGCCCACGATGGTACGTGTGGAGCTCATCAACCTGGCCCGAAGCTGGCAAACCGACTCCAAAGATTGGGTTACTACTGGCCCAAGATGGTTGCCGATGCTGTTGCCTATGCCAAAAGATGTCACGCCTGTCAAATACATGGCGATTTCATCCATCAAGCACCAGGATACCTCCACTCTACGACCTCTACCTGGCCGTTCGAAATGTGGGGGATGGACGTGGTTGGTCCTATCAGCCCACCATCATCAAAGGGACATCGGTTCATCCTAGCGATAACCGATTACTTCTCAAAGTGGGCCGAAGCTATCCCTTTGAAAGAGGTGAAATCTTCTAACGTGATCAAGTTCGTGAAACATCACGTTATTTACCGCTTCGGTGTGCCTCGGCGGATTGTCCATGACAATGGACCCCAGTTCATCAGCCAGGCTTTTCAGAGATTCTGCGCCAAGTTCAGAATCCAGAGTGTGTCATCAACGGCATACTATCCGCCCGCTAACGGCCTCGCAGAAGCTTTCAATAAGACTATTGGCAAGCTTCTCAAGAAATTCGTCTCGAAAAGTCAACGAGACTGGGACGATAAGTTGGGCGAATGCTTATGGGCCTATCGCACGACTGTGCGAACCCCAACTAAAGCCACGCCATTTTCCTTGGTGTACGGATGCGAAGCCGTCCTTCCACTGGAAATCCAAATTCCATCTCTTCGCGTCGCCTTGACAGCGGAAATGACAACAGAGGAGAAGCATCGACAGCGACTCCAAGAATTGGAAGCCTTGGACGACAAGCGTCTTCAGGCCCAACAACAAATCGAGCTTTACCAAGCTCGTATCACCAGAGCCTTCAACAAGAAAGTCAAATCGCGAACTTTCAGGAAAGGCGACCTCGTCTTAGCCGTCCGAAGACCCATGGTCATGACACACAAGACGAAAGGAAAATTCCAACCCAAATGGGAAGGACCATTTGTGGTAGAGTCAGTCTATCAAATGGATCGTATCGCCTCATAACCTCAAATGGCGATACACTCATGATGCCAATCAATGGCAAATTCCTGAAGAAATACTATCCCTAGATGGCATTCTTCCACCGATCAAGTTAAAAATACACCTCTGATCAAACATCCGACGCCCTTGACGGCTAAGGATAGAAGAAAATGTTGGCTTTTAAGTCCAACATAAGTCTTCGACAACTCATCATGCTGAGGGGAATAGCATGGCTAGCCCAACTCAAACGGTAGTTGGTAAAGGCATGACAAAACCGTTGACAGCTGAGGATTTGCTAAAAAATCCTAAGGGACACGTTCCCATTTGATCCGACGCCTCCGACGGCTAAGGATAGAGGAAAATGTTGCCTTTAAGCCCAACATAAGTCCTCGACAACTCATCATGCTGAGGGGAATAGCATGGCTAGCCCAACTCAAACGGTAGTTGGTAAAGGCACCTCAAATCCGTTGACAGCTGAGGGTTTGCTAAAAATCCTAAGTGGATTTGATTCCACTCTTCCCTCCAAAAATCCCTTACCAATTCTCATCCATAGAATGGTAGGACCACAAAATGCAATCATTACCATGTTAACACTATACCTCTGGTAATGAATACTCTTTGTCGAGTACAAACCTGGCTTGTTAACTCTGCATAGAGTAACAAACTCTCAAATTTGCCAAGTTAACACTATACCTCTGGCACCTCAAATTCCACTTGTCAATTCTCATCAATAGAATGACAGGTCCTCAAATTGCTCCTATCGCAAGCAAATTCTTGTCAAGTTAATATCCACCTCTGACAAACTACTGTTTAAGTTAACATTACACCTCTAAGCAGTACGTCGAGTGCCTGTCAAGTTAATATCACACCTCTGATAGTCACCTTTCTTCAGACTTCCATATCGAAGCTGAAATGGACGATGCCAAGTTAACACTACACTTCCAGCATCCGAGTCATTGCTAAGTTCAACAATACACCTATGGCTATGACCTTTCCTCGACTTCCTTGTCCAAGCCGAGATGAACGATGCCAAGTTAACACTACACTTCTAGCATCCGAGTCATTGCTAAGTCAACAATACACCTATGGCTATGACCTTTCCTGACTTCTTTAACGAGACGACTAATGCCAAGTTCAACATTACACCTCTAGCATTCTATCACTGTTAAGTTAACATCACACCTATGACAGTGACACCCTCAGTTTTCCCAAATAAAACTGAGATGCTGATGAGTTAGGTTAATATCACACCTCTAACTCACGTCCTTGTCAAGTTAAATTACACTTCTGACAAGACTACTTCTAAACCGTTAAGTTAATATCACACCTCTAACGGTAAAAATCCTACTAGATTCCCCACGAGTCTAGTTTCATTTGATATTCTCCCCAACCGAGTATCAAATTCATTTTGGAGGCATTGTTGGTTAACATTACACGAATAAACAATGCTTCCATCAAAATCCCCAGCTGATCTTAAATCAAGTTAATCCCAAATCCTTGATAAAAGTTCACCTTCTCTGGGGGTACGCACTCCACTTGTCACTTTCTTTTATAAAGTGGCGGGTCCACCAAAATCATTCTTTTGCTTCTAAAACAAAACGTTCAAGACAACAGAAAGAGGCAAAAAGAAAAGTGTCACTTTTATTCATATCCAAACACATGAAAGTGATACAAAACGCTCTCTTATACAATAAGATTGAGTGTTACAATTAAGGAGTACAAAGAAGTCCCTCTCTCTCTGAGGCCGTACTCACTCCTTGAAGCGCATCTGATCTAAGTGCATGATGTCTGAAGAAATGGCGACTGTTGAACCGGTTGCACTTTGATGCATGACGCCAACTTCGAAAGCGCCCTAGCTGACCAAGCCGAGAGCAATGGTGTTCTTGAGGTCCGGTGGCAACAGAAGGTCCTGCAACCCTTCGTTCAGGCGCGTCTCTTTCCCTAGCAGATCATCCAACAAACATGGAGTCACTCTTGGGGTGAGAGCGAAAGAAGTTTCGGAGTCATCACAAAGGATGCCACCCTCCACTCGGTCCAGCGGCAGCAGAGAGTCCTGCATTCATCACCATCCCTTTCCCCAGCAGGCCATCCAACGGAATGTCCTCGATGTCACTTCTGGAGTTGGGAGAGGAAGAGGATCTTCTCCGCCACCGTAACCGCCGGACCACCCTCGCCGATACTCGGCCTATCCATCTCTTGCACCAGATCTGAAGAGACCTTGGCGAGGGTTGGGTCCTCGTCAGAGATATAATTTAATCTCTCACAAACGACGAGGACCATAATTTAATCTCTCACAAACGAACGTGGAGCAAGTTCGCAGCCGGTATATTCTTTCTGGGGCCCAGCAAACCTGAAAAAGGACAAGCAAGCCTACCTGCAAAGAATAAGCAAGAGAGTCAGAAAATCTGGAAACTCAGTACATTTTTATAAAGGAAACTGAGTAACAGAACGCGGGCAGCCATTCAAGACTTCAGACGCGGGAATGACCCGCACAGTCAAACAGACGCAAGTCAAACTGCGCCACGCATAGGATTCAAACGCGGCCTCAGTTTGTACCCGCGCCTAATGCACCAGACGCAGAGAATTTCAGAACGCCAAAAATTGCCGTCTCTCTGTTGGGTGAACAGGAGTTGCAAGATTCAGGTCTGAAACGCGCCAAGGCAGTAAAACGCAATGGGCAAAGCCAGCGTCAAGCGCCTGCATTCAAAGAAGTCACTGGCACAAATTCCAGAGGAGGAATGCACCAGGACTTCATTCAGATCATCATGCCGAAGTTCAGGCTATACACATCATCGGGGACATACCAGCAGAGACCTCTGGCCAGAGTTGGCCTCTCTGCACCCAAACGCAGGCGTCCAAGATGATCTGAGAGGGGGTTCTTCTTGAAGAGACCAAACCGAAGCGTGAGAGCTCTGGGTCATCTTCATCCTCGGAATTACTTTCGTCCATGCAGACGGAGTCCCTATCAAGAAACTCTTTTCTGAAGAAGGTGGATTCTCAGAGCAATCCACCAAAGAGAAATAATCCAAGCTTGGATTATAGAAGGGGGAGCGCACCCTATTTATAGGCAGGCCCTAATAACTGCCATTAATGGGGCGTTAATTGGAACCGTCACGCACGATTGTCAAAGCCAGTGGAGGATTGACGCGTGGAACGACGCTTTGGAAACCGTCGCAAGCATCGATTTTCAACCGCCCGCGTCGGTTTTGCCTTTAAGGGCAGTAACTCCTGAGTCCAATAAGGAGTTGACGCGTGGATACCTGCTTTGGGAATCAACGGATGACTCGAATCCCAATCGACAGAGGAGACCTGACGAGCAAAGATCTCCTAAAAATCTTGAGTCAGATCACATTAGACGCAGGTGGGAAAGCCGCGTCCCTTCAGCAGACAAGGCTGCATCTCTTGCGTCTGCCCGATCCGCGCAAGACAGATTTGCGTTATTCAGAGCTGCGTCTCACCTTGTGATTGACGCTGCGTCTCAGGGACTGACAGCCGCGTCTTACTTTACGGATCAATGCCGCGTCTCATCTTTTGATTGACGCCGCATCTCATCAAGAAGACCGCGTTCCGATTGTGATTGACGCCGCGTCTCATCAAAAGGACTTGGTAGAATCTAAGTTCTTATGAAATGATGACCGCGTCTCACTTTATGATTGACGCTGTGTCTCAGTAAAAGGACTTAGTGAAATCTAAGTTCCGGTAGACTGATGACGCGTCTCACCCTGTGGGATTAATGCCGCGTCTCGCCAAGACCGCGTCTCATTAAAAGAACTTAGCCCTACCTAAGTTCAGTAATCACAACTAGTGATCAAGAGTTGGACTCATCCACAACAGGACAAAGAAATTGGACAAAAGCTTCAAAGAAAACTTCTATTATATCAAAAAATGATAGAAGTGGATACAAACACTCTTAATAAATAGAGTGTCCCTTTTCTTTACAAAAAAAAAGAAGAAAAGAAGGCTAAATGTCCTGGCTCGCCAAGGAACGGATTTGTTCCCTAAGGCGGTGAATCTCATGCTGGCGCGTCCTCTCAGCCTCCATGATAGCCCGGTCCCGCAGCTCCGCCTCAGATAAGAAACTTCTGGCAGCCAGCTGCATCCGCAGAGATTCCACCCTGGAAGATTGCAGGGATAGACTCTCTTCAGCACGCACCGTAGCAGCCCGTTGCTCCTCAAGCTCCTTTTTGAGGGAAACAAGTTTCTCCTCATTTAGCGCAAGAACAGCTTCCGCCTTGGCGATAATGTCCCGAGTTCTGAGGATGACCTGCTCCGTGCTCTGCACACTGAGCTCAGATTCCCTCGAATCTCCGGCTAATTTTTGAAATTCAGCCTTGGAATATTCAAGGTCACGGACCTCGGCAGTGATCTGCGCCTCCGCCTCCTGTCGCTCCCGTTCCTGAGCAGCTAGGAGCCTAGTCAGGATGGCCTGGGCCTCGCCGGAAGAACCTGCATCTTCCAAAGATTCCAGCTCCCGCAGGTTATCTCCAAGTTGCTCTACCACCTGCAGGCATGCCCTGGCAAGTGAAGGGCCTCCCGCCAATTCGACGCTCACGGCCATATTTTCAAGAAGCCTCTGGGCGAACTGGAAGGTGCTGTGTCCACGGAAGATGAGATCAATACATGATCCCATCGAGGTGAAGAATTGTTGCACCATCTGACGTGCCAGCTCCCCATGTCTTCACCACCTAAGAAGCTTCCCGACCCTTTTTCTGTCACGGGATAAGGGATATAGGGCGGGTCTTCTCGCACAAGAGCCGTGCCAGCCGTCGATGTGGCAAGAGCAAGACTACCCACTGGCGCTTCCTGGAGCGCTGCCTCTGCAGGAGCTTCCACGACCAAGGAAGGAGCTGTAAGCACAACCTCTTCAGAAACTTCCACCGAGGATTGAGCTGTGTGGCCTTCTGGAAGGGTGCTGATCGTCAGACTCCCCACCTGAGCCCCCTCAGTCAGAGCTGCCTTACTAGGTTCGAGGTCCAGAGGCGTCGAGTCCTGTAGAATGGGGTCTCCCCAGCTTCAGCAGTAGCCTTCTCCACCGGCGGAGTGAGAGCCTCCTCAGCCTCAATGGTTGTTTCCCCTCCTGGCAAAGGGGAAGGCTCCCCAACTTCAACAGCTGCCCCCACTGAGGTTGTCTCGGCAACCGAAGCCTCAACTCCCTCGGGCTGAGCCCCGGTACCTCCAGCTGACCCTGCAGTACAAAAGAGAATGTTAGAACATCTTCTCAACATGAAAAAAGGAATTAAACAGAAGGAGAAAAGAATACCGTCAGTGGGAGCAATTGTCGCCAGTAACGATGGCGCCATCGAGGGCTCACCCTCATGTTGTTCCTCCTCCGAGACGTCAAAGAATCCGCCCTGATCAGGAAGAGCGGGTTCATCGCCATAGTCGACTTTATCTTCAAAGTCACTTTCTCCCGATGACGAAGAAGACGATAGCGCCACACGAGGAAGCTCCGCAACAGGAGCCTTACCCCCAATCACCCCAGTGGTAGGACTAGGGTCAACTGCCCGAGGATTGGAAATAAAGACGCTAGGAGACCCGGCTGCTGTACCTCGTCTCTCCCTTCATGAGCAGGAGGAAATTCGGGCTGAGTTGAGATTCCTGGAATCTCGACATCCTCTTCGCCCATTATGTCAATCTCCGGTGACTCAGCATCACCAGCAATAAGGGGGCGCTCAACAAGCTCCCCTTCCTCCACGGTCTCGCTGCGTGACCTAGGAGCACGGACCAAGCTTGGAAAATCTTCATCTTCCAGCGGTTCCTCAACTCTAACAGGGACACCTTCAGGAGGAACCTCAACTCCAGCAGAGATAGCTCTGGATTGAGAGACTTCAGCCGTTAAGTCCCTCCGAGCCTTCTTTGGGGCAGGCTCAACTACAGAAGCAGAGCGTCGACGACGCTTCCTCGCCAATTGCTTCGACCTCCTTGCCGGTCGCGGCTCCACTCTCATTGCTGGTGGCTCCGCCCTCGTCGCTTGCGGCTTTGCCCTTGCCGGTCGCGGTGTGCGCCCTCACTACTGGGGGCTCCCTCCTCGATCGTTTCTCGACCTCCCTCTGAGCTTTCAGGTACTGGTCGAGGAGTTTAGTACGTTTACTGGATTCAGACCTCTCCTCGAGACTGGCATTGATACTCTCAAGACATGAAGACTCCGGAATAAGATCTGGCGTCTGGCGGCTTGGGAGTACCAAATACAGAAGCTGAAGCTCATACGGCACTTAGGCGCCTCGTCGGGTAGATGGAACGTTGCTCCCGTCCCTCCAGCCACACTGTAATACCAAGCCCGAGCGCCTTCGAACAGATTCCCGTCAAAGGCAAGTTGAGCATTGGGATTCCCGACGTAAAGCTGATCATAGCCAAATTGTCGGGCAAAACGACTTGGCATATACGGCTCGATAGTGCAGGAAGTTCCTTGGCGAAACAGCACATATCCTGGTCGTATATTGATCAACCACCAGAAGGCTCCAGCAGGCAATTGCGAGAAGTCATCCCGCCCAGCGACATCCGTGAACAGCTCCCCGGGGCTGCACCTTGAACCTCTGGAAAGCAGCGGTTGAGCTGGTAATTGGCGGCACAGGAAAGACGCTTCCTAATGTAATACAGGTAGGTGTCATGCCACTCTGAACGTTCCAGCCGCCTGCACAATGGGATATGATCCACGCTCCCACGCGCTGCCGTCATTAGAGACGGGCAATGCATCACGTACCAAGCCATGAGGTACGTGTAAGGCAGCTCAATTCGCGGGTTGGGGTGCTTCACCGTCGGGTTCCCCTCTGAGTCGGTATACGGCTCCCCACGAGAATTAGCAGTCTTTGGGGGTCCGCAGAAGCTCTTGGTCAACACCCGCAGCCCGCTTTGAATACCAGCCACCACGGCGGGAAGAAGGGCTATGGGGTGGCCATGAGCCAAGAGTACCGCCGGGTACACCACATCTGCCACAATAACTTCATGTGGTAGCGTGGGCACCACACACCTCTTCAGCCACAACATCAGGAAGCCCGCCAACAGCGCCTGATCAGAAATAGGGGTCCGGGCTTGATGGTGTGAAAGCTCTCAAAGACCAAGTCAGGGTCGAAGCCGTCCTCGTTCGACTCCGTGGTGTAGAACTTGTCAGAAGCTGCGTCGATCCTGTCTTCAACTTCCCCACCAGAACTAGGAGCTAGTCGGATTACTGGGAGATCTTTATTGCTGACATTATTAAACAGATAATCAGCCCAGGATAGTTGCTTGACGCCTCTGACCTCCAGGCAGTGTCTGACCGCAGATGTAGAAATGGCACATCACCTCCCAGTAGGTCTCATACACTTGAGGAGATTCTTTTTCCAAAAGGCGCAGCTCCCTGGTGGTTGGGACAAATTCCTCGTAAGGAATATCCCCTGACGACAACCCGGAGACCTCATACAATTCGTGTAGGGCAAGGCCATCTCTCCAACCGGAGTAAAGAATGTCCCCGTCCGAGGATTGTAGCGCTCCAGAATCCCAAAGAAGTTATGGGAACTCATCGGGACGCCCCACTGCACGGCCCTGACTGCTGGGTACAGCCCCACACGCTTCAGCGGCCCTCAAGATTGGTAAGGACAAAACCCACCATCCTACCCCACCAGTAATTCTCTGGAGAATGGACCCATCCATACGCACGGAAGTCGACAGGATAGTCACCCCTGCTTCTATGAAGGAATTGAGGAAGGTGGTAGCAAGCTCGGGATCTCTCCAATTGGGATTTCAGGCTTGGACGACGCAGGGAACAGTCCGACAACTGACCCGTCATGACTATCATGGCGGCGGTCTACCTTTTGGAGGCCAAAGTCACCAAGGGCGATCTCAGGGATATACTGGGAAATGTCCCATTCCATCTTTCGGGGAACAGACATGTGTTGAAAGTAGGACATCGGGAACATCCTCTCCATGTCTGGAAGAAAGAATCTTCCGCCCTTTATCTCACGGAGCCAATATAGGTCCCCTCAGACACACGACGGCCATCCCATCATAGATATGATCCCCAAAGAAGAAGGCA
This sequence comes from Agave tequilana, assembly GCA_038442645.1. Taxonomy (NCBI): domain Eukaryota; kingdom Viridiplantae; phylum Streptophyta; class Magnoliopsida; order Asparagales; family Asparagaceae; genus Agave; species Agave tequilana. The sequence goes on along the minus strand of JAVJIF010032100.1, from coordinate 260 downwards.
GGCTTCGCAAACCTGACACCGTCATCCGTTTTGAGCGCGGCATCGGTCATAAGTGCCCGGAAGGTTCTCCTGTTAACATTAGAGAGCCTGCGATCCAGCAACTGGTCAGCAGTCACGGGGACACTCATTCTTTGCACAAAGGTCAAGCCCCGGTCGGCACCACCCACGCGGCCAAAATGGTGCATCTTGGCAAGTGAACCTGAAACATGCGGCACGCAAAAGAAAAAGACACTTGGTCAGATACTTTGCCAAAAATAAGG
>JAVJIF010032099.1:0-120161 GCA_038442645.1 Agave tequilana | reverse complement strand
AGCCCTACCCAGACGACTATTTACGGGTTCAATGCCAACAGCTCCCGCCCAATGGGGAAGATCAAGCTCAAATGCCAGATCGGGAGCCTCAAGTCAGAAGTGAGTGTTACGTCATTGACGCGGACACTTCCTACAACCTGTTGCTGGGACGACCATGGATTCACCGCAATTCCATCGTTCCCTCTACTCTCCACCAAGTCATGAAATACATTGACGGAGTGGACAGGTCCGAACGTTGATTGCCGAAAGGCATCGTTTAAAGGGGTGAAAATTATTTCACGGACTCCCTCTTATATCAGGATCCGGAGGAGACTAATGAAACCCCACAACCAGAGGAGCCAGACTCTGGTAATGAAGCTGACGTTGAGCCTGAGAAAGAAGAGTGCCTGTGGGAGTTGGAGCCCATTGTAAAGAGCACTAATAAGCTCGATGTTGATACCACCGACGATGCGGGTGGTTGGTACATAATGAAGATTTAGACTTTGCGTATTTCCCTGTGTATGTTTCCGATTCAATACCGTCGGATACCACTACCGACGTGGACGATGACCTGGTCGGCAATAGATGCCTTGACATCTTTGCATGTACCGGTGAAATCATCCTTCGGGACATACCAAGATAATGGTGACGCGCAAGAGTCTGTATTCATGGTTCCAGCCGGACGAAAAGCCAAAGACCAATACTTTTGGGGCGAATCGCATCTGAACCAATGCCCCACGAAGAATCGGAAGGTGAGGATGAATCCCCTCAGTTCGATCATTATGAACCAAGAACGCTCAAGATGATGAAGCGCATGGGGTATGATCTAACCAACAGGCCTGGGTTGAACTTCGGAAAAGGAAGAAGAACACTGCTTCGATCCTTTGTACCGAAAGGGAAAACCCTGATTACTATCATCGGACGCGCCGGGGGGTGGGCTATATATCAACTCCAGTGCCATCAGCCTCTGATTCGGAGAGACTGTCAAGTCATGACTGCTCATCAGACACGTCGTCATGGGAATCAGATGTCAGTGTCGGCAACATCTTCAAAGGGCTTTCAGTAAACATGGTTTCGACAAGCCATTGGAGGAGATGAAGATGAAGAAATGATCCAATCCGATACAGATCCTTGGATCAAACATTTGAATGCTCTTTGGGACATCCGCTTTGAACAGCGTGAGCCACCCACAGAAGACAAGGTTGTTCAAGTCAACCTAGGAGATGAAGACAATCCTAAACCCATCTTCATAAGTGACGGCCTGTCGCCTCCAGAGAAGAAGGATTTAATATCTCTTGTACAAGAGTATATAGATGTCTTCGCCTGGAATTATGAGGACATGCCTGGACTTGATCCTCAAGTGGCTATGCATCGCCTCAACATCAATCCGGACATGAAGCCTGTTAAACAACAGCAGCGACGGTTCCGTCCAGAGATAATGGAGGCAATCCAATCAGAAGTCAGGAAGCTTATTGACTCCGGCTTTATCAGGGAGGAACAGCATCCCGACTGGGTAGCCAACATCGTCCCCGTCGCCAAGAAGAACGGGAAGATCCGGATCTGCATCGACTTCCGTGATCTAAACGAGGCCTGCCCCAAAGACGAATTCCCATTGCCAATCACAGATGTCATGATTGACAATACTTGTGGATTCGAGCGAATGTCCTTTATGGACGGGTTCTCAGGATATAATCAAATCAAGATGTATCCTGATGACGAAAAGCACACCTCCTTCAGGACACCTCTAGGGGTATATTGCTACACCGTCATGCCCTTCGGTCTGAAAAATGCGGGGGCAACCTACCAAAGGGCCATGAATGCCATTTTCCATCGGCAGATACGCAAAACGGTGGAATGTTATGTCGACGACATTGCGCGGTGAAAAGCCGCACTAAAGGTGATCACATAGCAGACCTGAGGGTGGTCTTCGACATCATGCGGGCTCATCAATTGAAGATGAACCCCACCAAGTCCTTCCTGGGGGTAGCCAGTGGCAAATTCCTAGGGTTTGTTGTGACTTCCACAGGAATCCATTTGGATCCGGAGAAAGTCCGTGCTATCCAAGAGATGCAAACCCCCAGAAGCCTCAAGGAGCTCAGAGGATTACAAGGACGATTGGCATACATCCGCAGATTCATTTCAAATCTCTCCGGGAGATGCCAACCCTTCGCTAAGCTGATGAAGAAGGGCGTTTCGTTCATTTGGGACGACGCTTGCCAGCAAGCATTTGAGGAGATCAAGCACTACCTCACCCAACCACCAGTCCTGGCAGCTCCGGTATCCGGAAAGCCTTTCCTGGTGTACGTCCGATCAATGGATCATTCTTTGGGAGCTCTACTAGCTCAGAATGATGACCAGGGGCGAGAACAAGCAATCTACTACCTAAGTAGAACGATGATCGGAGCCGAACATCGGTACAACCCGATCGAGAAGGAATGTTTGGCACTGGTGTTCGCCATTCAGAAAATGCGACACTATCTGGTGGGCCAAACCATAAATGTCATATCCAAAGTCAACCCCCTGAGGTTACTCATTACAAAGCCTTCTTCACTAAATGGCCGGCTGGCAAAATGGGCCATATTGCTATCACAATATGAGATGCATTTTCTGCCACAAAAAGCCATTAAAGGACAAGCGGTGGCGGACTTCCTAGCTGAACACCCAGATCCCGGGCAGCCAAACTCTACGAGGATCTCCCAGATGAGGTCGCCGAAGTCTGCCTAGCTCGACGTCGTTCGAAAGTCAAGTATGGCAACTTTTCTTCGACGGTGCATCAAGGGCAAGCTCGGAGGGACACACAGTAGCGGGGGTAGAGTGGTACTCATCTCCCACAAAATTACGTGATTCCCCGAGCTATCTCGTTAACCGAGCCCTGTTCCAACAATGTGGCGGAATACAACGCTCTTTTGATTGGAATGCAATTCGCCGATGAGATTGGCGTTAAAAATCTCGAGGCATACGGTGATTCTAACTCATCGTCAGCCAAGTTCGCGGAGAGTATGAGGTCAGGCATGAAGATCTAGTACCCTACTACAACGCGACAATCCACATGGCCGAGAGGTTTTCAAACTTCTACATCGACCATGTACCGCGCAAGCAAAATGCGCATGCAGATGCACTTGCATCCCTTGCTGCCTCCTTAGCTCTTCCAGCTGGAGCAATGGAGAAGGTATTCGTCTATAGCCACGACCTATACTGCCCAAAAAAGTCCCCTCGGAGACTACCAGAGTCAACGGGAGATCGTCGCGGTAAGGAAACACTTGAAGTGTCGACCGATCCAGAACTTAAAGACTGGCGATTCCCCTACATTGATTTTGTCTTGTACGGCATCTTGCCCGAAGACACCAGGGAGGCGGCTGCCATCCGAAGGAAAGCCTCCAAATTCTACTACAATGCGATTTCGCGAACATTGTATCGTAGATCGCATGATGGATCCTGCTCCGGTGCCTCTCATAAAAGAAGCCCACGAAGTGTTGAAAGAAGCCCACGATGGTACGTGTGGAGCTCATCAACCTGGCCCGAAGCTGGCAAACCGACTCCAAGATTGGGTTACTACTGGCCCAAGATGGTTGCCGATGCTGTTGCCTATGCCAAAAGATGTCACGCCTGTCAAATACATGGCGATTTCATCCATCAAGCACCAGGATACCTCCACTCTACGACCTCTACCTGGCCGTTCGAAATGTGGGGGATGGACGTGGTTGGTCCTATCAGCCCACCATCATCAAAGGGACATCGGTTCATCCTAGCGATAACCGATTACTTCTCAAAGTGGGCCGAAGCTATCCCTTTGAAAGAGGTGAAATCTTCTAACGTGATCAAGTTCGTGAAACATCACGTTATTTACCGCTTCGGTGTGCCTCGGCGGATTGTCCATGACAATGGACCCCAGTTCATCAGCCAGGCTTTTCAGAGATTCTGCGCCAAGTTCAGAATCCAGAGTGTGTCATCAACGGCATACTATCCGCCCGCTAACGGCCTCGCAGAAGCTTTCAATAAGACTATTGGCAAGCTTCTCAAGAAATTCGTCTCGAAAAGTCAACGAGACTGGGACGATAAGTTGGGCGAATGCTTATGGGCCTATCGCACGACTGTGCGAACCCAACTAAAGCCACGCCATTTTCCTTGGTGTACGGATGCGAAGCCGTCCTTCCACTGGAAATCCAAATTCCATCTCTTCGCGTCGCCTTGACAGCGGAAATGACAACAGAGGAGAAGCATCGACAGCGACTCCAAGAATTGGAAGCCTTGGACGACAAGCGTCTTCAGGCCCAACAACAAATCGAGCTTTACCAAGCTCGTATCACCAGAGCCTTCAACAAGAAAGTCAAATCGCGAACTTCAGGAAAAGGCGACCTCGTCTTAGCCGTCCGAAGACCCATGGTCATGACACACAAGACGAAAGGAAAATTCCAACCCAAATGGGAAGGACCATTTGTGGTAGAGTCAGTCTACTCAAATGGATCGTATCGCCTCATAACCTCAAATGGCGATACACTCATGATGCCAATCAATGGCAAATTCCTGAAGAAATACTATCCCTAGATGGCATTCTTCCACCGATCAAGTTAAAAATACACCTCTGATCAAACATCCGACGCCCTTGACGGCTAAGGATAGAAGAAAATGTTGGCTTTTAAGTCCAACATAAGTCTTCGACAACTCATCATGCTGAGGGGAATAGCATGGCTAGCCCAACTCAAACGGTAGTTGGTAAAGGCATGACAAACCCGTTGACAGCTGAGGATTTGCTAAAAATCCTAAGGGACACGTTCCCATTTGATCCGACGCCTCCGACGGCTAAGGATAGAAGAAAATGTTGGCTTTTAAGTCCAACATAAGTCTTCGACAACTCATCATGCTGAGGGGAATAGCATGGCTAGCCCAACTCAAACGGTAGTTGGTAAAGGCACCTCAAATCCGTTGACAGCTGAGGGTTTGCTAAAAATCCTAAGTGGATTTGATTCCACTCTTCCCTCCAAAAATCCCTTACCAATTCTCATCCATAGAATGGTAGGACCACAAAATGCAATCATTACCATGTTAACACTATACCTCTGGTAATGAATACTCTTTGTCGAGTACAAACCTGGCTTGTTAACTCTGCATAGAGTAACAAACTCTCAAATTTGCCAAGTTAACACTATACCTCTGGCACCTCAAATTCCACTTGTCAATTCTCATCAATAGAATGACAGGTCCTCAAATTGCTCCTATCGCAAGCAAATTCTTGTCAAGTTAATATCACACCTCTGACAAAACTACTGTTTAAGTTAACATTACACCTCTAAGCAGTACATCGAGTGCCTGTCAAGTTAATATCACACCTCTGATAGTCACCTTTCTTCAGACTTCCATATCGAAGCTGAAATGGACGATGCCAAGTTAACACTACACTTCCAGCATCCGAGTCATTGCTAAGTTCAACAATACACCTATGGCTATGACCTTTCCTCGACTTCCTTGTCCAAGCCGAGATGAACGATGCCAAGTTAACACTACACTTCTAGCATCCGAGTCATTGCTAAGTTCAACAATACACCTATGGCTATGACCTTTCCTCGACTTCTTTAAGCTGAGACGACCAATGCCAAGTTCAACATTACACCTCTAGCATTACTATCACTGTTAAGTTAAACATCACACCTATGACAGTGACACCCTCAGTTTTCCCAAATAAAACTGAGATGCTGATGAGTTAGGTTAATATCACACCTCTAACTCACGTCCTTGTCAAGTTAATATTACACTTCTGACAAGACTACTTCTAAACCGTTAAGTTAATATCACACCTCTAACGGTAAAAATCCTACTAGATTCCCACGAGTCTAGTTTCATTTGATATTCTCCCCAACCGAGTATCAAATTCATTTTGGAGGCATTGTTGGTTAACATTACACCGATAAACAATGCTTCCATCAAAATCCCCAGCTGATCTTAAATCAAGTTAATCCCAAATCCTTGATAAAAGTTCACCTTCTCTGGGGGTACGCGCTCCACTCGTCACTTTCTTTTATAAAGTGGCGGGTCCACCAAAATTATTCTTTTGCTTCTAAAACAAAACGTTCAAGACAACAGAAAGAGGCAAAAAGAAAAGTGTCACTTTTATTCATATCCAAACACATGAAAGTGATACAAAACGCTCTCTTATACAATAAGATTGAGTGTTACAATTAAGGAGTACAAAGAAGTCCCTCTCTCTCTCTGAGGCCGTACTCACTCCTTGAAACTGCATCTGATCCCAGGTGCAAATTGGAACCGGTTGCACTTTGATGCATGACCCAACTTCGAAAGCGCCCTAGCTGACCAAGCCGAGAGCAATGGTGTTCTTGAGGTCCGGTGGAAACAGAAGGTCCTGCAACCCTTCGTTCAGGCGTGTCTCTTTCCCTAGCAGATCATCCAACAAACATGGAGTCACTCTTGGGGTGAGAGCAGAAGTTTCGGAGTCATCACAAAGGATGCCACCCTCCACTCGGTCCAGCGGCAGCAGAGAGTCCTGCATTCATCACCATCCCTTTCCCCAGCAGGCCATCCAACGGAATGTCCTCGATGTCACTTCTGGAGTTGGGAGAGGAAGAGGATCTTCTCCGCCACCGTAACCGCCGGACCACCCTCGCCGATACTCGGCCTATCCATCTCTTGCACCAGATCTGAAGAGACCTTGGCGAGGGTTGGGTCCTCGTCAGAGATATAATTTAATCTCTCACAAACGACGAGGACCATAATTTAATCTCTCACAAACGAACGTGGAGCAAGTTCGCCAGCCGGTATATTCTTCCTGGGGCCCAGCAAACCTGAAAAAGGACAAGCAAGCCTACCTGCAAAGAATAAGCAAGAGAGTCAGAAAATCTGGAACTCAGTACATTTTCTATAAAGGAAACTGAGTAACAGAACGCGGCAGCCATTCAAGACTTCAGACGCGGGAATGACCCGCACAGTCAAACAGACGCAAGTCAAACTGCGCCACGCATAGGATTCAAACGCGGCCTCAGTTTGTACCCGCGCCTAATGCACCAGACGCAGAGAATTTCAGAACGCCAAAAATTGCCGTCTCTCTGTTGGGTGAACAGGAGTTGCAAGATTCAGGTCTGAAACGCGCCAAGGCAGTAAAAACGCAATGGGCAAAGCCAGCGTCAAGCGCCTGCATTCAAAGAAGTCACTGGCACAAATTCCAGAGGAGGAATGCACCAGGACTTCATTCAGATCATCATGCCGAAGTTCAGGCTATACACATCATCGGGGGACATACCAGCAGAGACCTCTGGCCAGAGTTGGCCTCTCTGCACCCAAACGCAGGCGTCCAAGATGATCTGAGAGGGGGTTCTTCTTGAAGAGACCAAACCGAAGCGTGAGAGCTCTGGGTCATCTTCATCCTCGGAATTACTTTCGTCCATGCAGACGGAGTCCCTATCAAGAAACTCTTTTCTGAAGAAAGTGGATTCTCAGAGCAATCCACCAAAGAGAAATAATCCAAGCTTGGATTATAGAAGGGGAGCGCACCCTATTTATAGGCAGGCCCTAATAACTGCCATTAATGGGGCGTTAATTGGAACCGTCACGCACGATTGTCAAAGCCCAGTGGAGGATTGACGCGTGGAACGACGCTTTGGAAACCGTCGCAAGCATCGATTTTCAACCGCCCGCGTCGGTTTTGCCTTTAAGGGCAGTAACTCCTGAGTCCAATGAGGAGTTGACGCGTGGATACCTGCTTTGGGAATCAACGGATGACTCGGAATCCCAATCGACAGAGGAGACCTGACGAGCAAAGATCTCCTAAAAAATCTTGAGTCAGATCACATTAGACGCAGGTGGGAAAGCCGCGTCCCTTCAGCAGACAAGGCTGCATCTCTTGCGTCTGCCCGATCCGCGCAAGACAGATTTTGCGTTATTCAGAGCTGCGTCTCACCTTGTGATTGACGCTGCGTCTCAGGGACTGACAGCCGCGTCTTACTTTACGGATCAATGCCGCGTCTCATCTTTTGATTGACGCCGCATCTCATCAAGAAGACCACGTTTCGATTTGTGATTGACGCCGCGTCTCATCAAAAGGACTTGTAGAATCTAAGTTCTTATGAAATGATGACCGCGTCTCACTTTATGATTGACGCTGTGTCTCAGTAAAAGGACTTAGTGAAATCTAAGTTCCGGTAGACTGATGACCGCGTCTCACCCTGTGGGATTAATGCCGCGTCTCGCCAAGACCGCGTCTCATTAAAAGAACTTAGCCCTACCTAAGTTCAGTAATCACAACTAGTGATCAAGAGTTGGACTCATCCACACAGGACAAAGAAATTGGGACAAAAGCTTCAAAGAAAACTTCTATTATATCAAAAAATGATAGAAGTGGATACAAACACTCTTAATAAATAGAGTGTCCCTTTTCTTTACAAAAAAAAAAAGAAGAAAAGAAGGCTAAATGTCCTGGCTCGCCAAGGAACGGATTTGTTCCCTAAGGCGGTGAATCTCATGCTGGCGCGTCCTCTCAGCCTCCATGATAGCCCGGTCCCGCAGCTCCGCCTCAGATAAGAAACTTCTGGCAGCCAGCTGCATCCGCAGAGATTCCACCTGGAAGATTGCAGGGATAGACTCTCTTCAGCACGCACCGTAGCAGCCCGTTGCTCCTCAAGCTCCTTTTTGAGGGAAACAAGTTTCTCCTCATTTAGCGCAAGAACAGCTTCCGCCTTGGCGATAATGTCCCGAGTTCTGAGGATGACCTGCTCCGTGCTCTGCACACTGAGCTCAGATTCCCTCGAATCTCCGGCTAATTTTTGAAATTCAGCCTTGGAATATTCAAGGTCACGGACCTCGGCAGTGATCTGCGCCTCCGCCTCCTGTCGCTCCCGTTCCTGAGCAGCTAGGAGCCTAGTCAGGATGGCCTGGGCCTCGCCGGAAGAACCTGCATCTTCCAAAGATTCCAGCTCCTGCAGGTTATCTCCAAGTTGCTCTACCACCTGCAGGCATGCCCTGGCAAGTGAAGGGCCTCCCGCCAATTCGACGCTCACGGCCATATTTTCAAGAAGCCTCTGGGCGAACTGGAAGGTGCTGTGTCCACGGAAGATGAGATCAATACATGATCCCATCGAGGTGAAGAATTGTTGCACCATCTGACGTGCCAGCTCCCCCATGTCTTCACCACCTAAGAAGCTTCCCGACCCTTTTCTGTCACGGGATAAGGGATATAGGGCGGGTCTTCTCGCACAAGAGCCGTGCCAGCCGTCGATGTGGCAAGAACAAGACTACCCACTGGCGCTTCCTGGAGCGCTGCCTCTGCAGGAGCTTCCACGACCAAGGAAGGAGCTGTAAGCACAACCTCTTCAGAAACTTCCACCGAGGATTGAGCTGTGTGGCCTTCTGGAAGGGTGCTGATCGTCAGACTCCCCACCTGAGCCCCTCAGTCAGAGCTGCCTTACTAGGTTCGAGGTCCAGAGGCGTCGAGTCCTGTAGAATGGGAGTCTCCCCAGCTTCTGCAGTAGCCTTCTCCACCGGCGGAGTGAGAGCCTCCTCAGCCTCAATGGTTGTTTCCCCTCCTGGCAAAGGGGAAGGCTCCCCAAATTCAACAGCTGCCCCCACTGAGGTTGTCTCGGCAACCGAAGCCTCAACTCCCTCGGGCTGAGCCCCGGTACCTCCAGCTGACCCTGCAGTACAAAAGAAGAATGTTAGAACATCTTCTTCAACATGAAAAAAGAGAATTAAACAGAAGGAGAAAGAATACCGTCAGTGGGAGCAATTATCGCCAGTAACGATGGCGCCATCGAGGGTTCACCCTCATGTTGTTCCTCCTCCGAGACGTCAAAGAATCCGCCCTGATCAGGAAGAGCGGGTTCATCGCCATAGTCGACTTTATCTTCAAAGTCACTTTCTCCCGATGACGAAGAAGACGATAGCGCCACACGAGGAAGCTCCGCAACAGGAGCCTTACCCCCAATCACCCCAGTGGTAGGACTAGGGTCAACTGCCCGAGGATTGGAAATAAAGACGCTAGGAGACCCCGGCTGCTGTACCTCGTCTCTCCCTTCATGAGCAGGAGGAAATTCGGGCTGAGTTGAGATTCCTGGAATCTCGACATCCTCTTCGCCCATTATGTCAATCTCCGGTGACTCAGCATCACCAGCAATAAGGGGGCGCTCAACAAGCTCCCCTTCCTCCACGGTCTCGCTGCGTGACCTAGGAGCACGGACCAAGCTTGGAAAATCTTCATCTTCCAGCGGTTCCTCAACTCTAACAGGGACACCTTCAGGAGGAACCTCAACTCCAGCAGAGATAGCTCTGGATTGAGAGACTTCAGCCGTTAAGTCCCTCCGAGCCTTCTTTGGGGCAGGCTCAACTACAGAAGCAGAGCGTCGACGACGCTTCCTCGCCAATTGCTTCGACCTCCTTGCCGGTCGCGGCTCCACTCTCATTGCTGGTGGCTCCGCCCTCGTCGCTTGCGGCTTTGCCCTTGCCGGTCGCGGTGCCGCCCTCACTACTGGGGGCTCCCTCCTCGATCGTTTCTCGACCTCCCTCTGAGCTTTCAGGTACTGGTCGAGGAGTTTAGTACGTTTACTGGATTCAGACCTCTCCTCGAGACTGGCATTGATACTCTCAAGACATGAAGACTCCGGAATAAGATCTGGCGTCTGGCGGCTTGGGAGTACCAAATACAGAAGCTGAAGCTCATACGGCACTTAGGCGCCTCGTCGGGTAGATGGAACGTTGCTCCCGTCCCTCCAGCCACACTGTAATACCAAGCCCGAGCGCCTTCGAACAGATTCCCGTCAAAGGCAAGTTGAGCATTGGGATTCCCGACGTAAAGCTGATCATAGCCAAATTGTCGGGCAAAACGACTTGGCATATACGGCTCGATAGTGCAGGAAGTTCCTTGGCGAAACAGCACATATCCTGGTCGTATATTGATCAACCACCAGAAGGCTCCAGCAGGCAATTGCGAGAAGTCATCCCGCCCAGCGACATCCGTGAACAGCTCCCCGGGGGCTGCACCTTGAACCTCTGGAAAGCAGCGGTTGAGCTGGTAATTGGCGGCACAGGAAAGACGCTTCCTAATGTAATACAGGTAGGTGTCATGCGACTCTGAACGTTCCAGCCGCTGCACAAATGGGATATGATCCACGCTCTCACGCGCTGCCGTCATTAGAGACGGGCAATGCATCACGTACCAAGCCATGAGGTACGTGTAAGGCAGCTCAATTCGCGGGTTGGGGTGCTTCACCGTCGGGTTCCCCTCTGAGTCGGTATACGGCTCCCCACGAGAATTAGCAGTCTTTGGGGGTCCGCAGAAGCTCTTGGTCAACACCCGCAGCCCGCTTTGAATACCAGCCACCACGGCGGGAAGAAGGGCTATGGGGTGGCCATGAGCCAAGAGTACCGCCGGGTACACCACATCTGCCACAATAACTTCATGTGGTAGCGTGGGCACCACACACCTCTTCAGCCACAACATCAGGAAGCCCGCCAACAGCGCCTGATCAGAAATAGGGGTCCGGGCTTGATGGTGAAAGCTCTCAAAGACCAAGTCAGGGTCGAAGCCGTCCTCGTTCGACTCCGTGGTGTAGAACTTGTCAGAAGCTGCGTCGATCCTGTCTTCAACTTCCCCACCAGAACTAGGAGCTAGTCGGATTACTGGGAGATCTTTATTGCTGACATTATTAAACAAATAATCAGCCCAGGATAGTTGCTTGACGCCTCCTGACCTCCAGGCAGTTGTCTGACCGCAGATGTAGAAATGGCACATCACCTCCCAGTAGGTCTCATACACTTGAGGAGATTCTTTTTCCAAAAGGCGCAGCTCCCTGGTGGTTGGGACAAATTCCTCGTAAGGAATATCCCCTGACGACAACCCGGAGACCTCATACAATTCGTGTAGGGCAAGGCCCATCTCTCCAACCGGAGTAAAGAATGTCCCCGTCCGAGGATTGTAGCGCTCCAGAATCCCAAAGAAATTATGGGAACTCATCGGGACGCCCCACTGCACGGCCCTGACTGCTGGGTACAGCCCCACACGCTTCAGCGGCCCCTCAAGATTGGTAAGGACAAAACCACCATCCTACCCCACCAGTAATTCTCTGGAGAATGGACCCATCCATACGCACGGAAGTCGACAGGATAGTCACCCCCTGCTTCTATGAAGGAATTGTGGAAGGTGGTAGCAAGCTCCGGGATCTCTCCAATTGGGATTTCAGGCTTGGACGATGCAGGGAACAGTCCGACAACTGACCCGTCATGACTATCATGGCGGTCTACCTTTTGGAGGCAAAGTCACCAAGGGCGATCTCAGGGATATACTGGGAAATGTCCCATTCCATCTTTCGGGGAACAGACATGTGTTGAAAGTAGGACATCGGAACATCCTCTCCATGTCTGGAAGAAAGAATCTTCCGCCCTTTATCTCACGGAGCCATTTATAGGTCCCCTCAGACACACGACGGCCATCATCATAAATATGATCCCCAAAGAAGAAGGCAGGCTTCTCCAACCTGACACCGTCATCCGTTTTGAGCGCGGCATCGGTCATAAGTGCCCGGAAGGTTCTCCTGTTAACATTAGAGAGCCTGCGATCCAGCAACTGGTCAGCAGTCACGGGGACACTCATTCTTTGCACAAAGGTCAAGCCCCGGTCGGCACCACCCACGCGGCCGAAATGGTGCATCTTGGCAAGTGAACCTGAAACATGCGGCACTGCAAAAGAAAAAGACACTTGGTCAGATACTTTGCCAAAAATAAGGGAAGACGCTAAGTGTTCATAATTCAAAACGCAGCCGAGACATTGGACGCAGGAGTTATCATCCGCGTCCAGACCTGCGAACTTGCACCAAAACGCAGAAGAGATACTGGACGCAGGAATTTTTCGAATCCGCGTCCAGACCTGCAAAGCTGCTTATGAAAATTCGAAGTACTTGGACTCAAACGCCAGATTCTACAAAATCGGCGGTTGAAGACACAGAACACAAGGATCAAATCCGCGTTCTGCAAACCAAGACTTGTGAAATTTCAAAGTGCTTGGACTCGGACGCCAGCGCCTGATGGCACAAAACGCGGCACAGAACACATGGATCAAATCCGCGTTCTACAAATCGCGTCCAGAGACCTTCACAATTAGAAATATTCTAAGTGAAGGACCCAGAGTGCAGAGTTCACCAGCGTCGGATCATCAGGCCCGCGCCCCGGTTATCATCTCAAGGACAGCGTCCGAGAATCAACACGATCTTGTGTTAAAGGTCCTTAGAGTTCTATGAACATGTTTTAATGGCGGAACCCACACCGAAGGTACATTTTTACCTCAGAAAACACCCTCCTGCGCAGAGGAAGCATCCCTCTCAGCCTCGGCGACGGTCGCCCTTGAGGTCGATGCAGTCGGTTTTGTCTTGGGAGCCATTGAGATCAAGAAATCCGAGCGAGGAGATGAATAGTTGGAGGGAGAAGGAAGTTCTTTTTTTCAGAGAATGCGTTCGTTCGGAGAAGAAGATACATCTCTCTAACTGTTGCCTTTTATAGGCACAGAGATTCGCGAAGATACGCAGCGTTGGCCCAAAAAAAAAAAAAAAAAAAAAACGCTGCAGCGAATCGCTGCCTGACGCGTGGAGCCAAATCATTGTTTAAACAGGGAAGATCATGCGTCGCGACCCCGCCACAAGTCAGAAGTTGACACGTGGAGCAGTTCATTTAATGAACCGGGGGATCCGCGCGCCAAAAGGCGAAATCTCGCCGTTTCCCCAGGCCAGCTGGCGGCGTAATCATGACATGGCACAGGTGCGCGTCCTAAAGTACGCGGCTCTTCGGTGGACATGCCCCGTCAGCATCATCATAAATGCACCCAGAAAATCGCGTCTGCATTTCAAGAGATGCGTCTCTCCAAAGCCCCGCGTCCCCTCAAACAGGCCAAACATCGCGTCTCGCTAAGAAGTCGCGTCTTTAAAGCAGTCTCTGCTTTTTTAAAAAGGAACCTGCGTCCAGTCTCCTGCTTCTGCAAAGTCGGTTCAACAGTACACTGACGCAAACAGACAACCAACCACTCCCGGCCAAAAGCGCACCCGTGACAGACTAAAAGCAATCGGGGAGGTCTAGACTGTGTATCTAGACACTCAACATGATCAACTCTGACGGCTTCAAAGAGTTCAACAGTACACTCACGAAGACCAATTCCAGATAAGATCAAACCCGAAGCATCAACAGTCCAGTCATAAAACGCGAACACGGCTAAAGATCCAAAGTATTCCGAAATCCGTCCCATTCAACTGCGGAATATCAGAAACTTTGGAGGGGGTTCTGTAGGCTGTCTAAAATGACTAACAGACCAGCCATTAAGGAAGCAGAGTCTCAAGTTCTAGACGCGAGAAATCGATGCTCGCGTCTCAGCATTAAGACGCGTTGGCTCTACACCCGCGTCACAACGTTCAGACGCGTCGGCCCGAAGCCCGCGTCTCAGCATCAAGACGCGTCGGCCCGAAGCCCGCGTCTCAGCATCAAGGCGCATCGGCCCGACGCCCGCGCCTCAGCATCCAGGCGCATCGGCCCGACGCCCTCGCCTCAGCATCCAGACGTGAAGGCCCGAAACCCACGTCTCAAGGCGCGTTTGGCTCGACGCCCGCGTCTCAAACTTCAAGGCGCGTTTGGCCCAACGCCCGCGTCTCAGTTGCAACTGCCCTGATTGCGGGGCCAGTCACCGCGCATGTAGCGGGTAGTGGCCCCTCATTCGGGAGCGTTTTCAGGAGGCACCTTCACCCCCTGAGACCCCTATAAATAGAGCCTTGTTTGCTATGAAGAGGGGAGAGAAGCTTGAGAGGATCGAAGCTTGGCAGAAGATCGGAGTTTTGAAGAGAGAGAGCTTTGAGATAGGGCATCATCAAAATCGATCGAATCCAGGCAGGAGGATCATCAAGAGAGAAGCACGACTCTTCAGCGAGCTTACTGAGTACTAGCCGCTCTTCGCCTACCTCCTCTTTGAGAGTTTTGGTAGACGGAGCTGAGTTACTCTTTCTACCGACCGAAGAGAAGACCCCCGACGGTCTAGGACGGTCATCTGATCAACGGAGAACAAGATTCACTCTCCTTCGCCACACGAAGAACCCAGCTTTAAACAAAGGGAAGATTCAGACATCCTCCCTCCCTTGTAACTGGAAAAGAGGGAAGAGTAGTTCTTTTGGTTGTAATCGTTTCGCTTGAATCAAGGAAATCTTTTACAGCTAAAACCACTTTCTCCGACCACCAAACTTTCCGGCCCCTACAACACACAGATAGACTTGTGTCCTTCCAAAAGGATTTAAGCCCTAATCCTTCCCACTCAAATTCTACCCTCTGACATTTGAATATAAGATCCACTCCGTTGAAGTTGATCTATATTATTTTAAGTATTTATAAACCAAAAATCAAGTATTTTGAATACTTTTTGCCGCAAAATGGACGGCCAAAAGTAGTGAGTTAGTTAGATCTATGGGTTAGACATACAAATTCTCGATCCGGTCATTTGATTATGATCTAAACATTTAAAAACCACTACAAACCAATTTTTGTTAGGTTTCAAATGTTTTACACCATTAAACTAGCCAATTAACTATTTAGGTCGTCCCTTTTTCATTTAAAACACTTGATTTTGGTTTATAGATACTTGAAATAATATAGATCAACTTCAATAGAATGGATCTTATATTCGAATATCGGTTGTTGGTATTTGAGTGAGAAAGATTTGACCTCAAATTTTTTGGAAGGACACAAGTCTCTCTCTCTCTCTCTTTATATATATATATATATATTATATATATATATATATATATATATATATATATATATATATATATATATATATATTCAATCGACTGTCGTTCGACCAACACCAACCCGAGAGCATTGACAAGTGCAAGCTCGGATGTCGGTCAATCGCCCGGTCGACTGCCGAAGGGAAGCCAATGATAGACTTGGTCAATCGCTTGGTCGATCAAAACTGCTCCCAGACAAAAAACAGTTTCAGATAAATTAGAAAACAAATTTTGAATATGATTTTTACAAAATCCTATATAATAAAATAGACTACAAAAGATAGTCTTTGATTCAGATATTAAGTGACAAAATATTTTGATAGAAAACTTTGTTAAAAATATTCACAAAAATACAAAGAATTATATATATATATATATGTAGATTTAATTCAAAAATTATGTTAATTAAATAAGAAATGAAGCCGTATATTCTTGACGGGCTCTGAATTTTCCTCATACTTCCTCTAAATAATGAGTTGAAGTGCTCTTTACTTTTCTTATTTGAATTTGTTTAATATATGAATTAAATACTAAAAATACCTTTTAAATTTAAAAAAAATTCATATCAACCGAAGATGTATACAATAAGCATGATATATATATATAAGAACATAATATGTGACAAAATAATATAATTAAGAGAATATGCATATACCAAACATATGTCAATTTTTAAACCACATGGAGATAATTTATTATAACATGGTTAAACAAATACTAGAAACTAGTTTATTAACATGTGTGGCTCAAATAAGCTTGTATAAATATATTAACCATAATCATTACACTACTCAAGTAAAATAGAGCATTGTAGGCTAAACATGCAATAGTGTCAAATTTGAATTGAATACAAAATTTTGAGATGTTACCAACATAGCCAAATGTTTTTCAAATAGGCGAAAATTTCCACCTAGGCCTTTTGCTAGTGACACATTTACAAAATATTATCCTTGCACTCTAATGCATTCACCACCAAGGCTCCGTCTCCTCCTACGTTTACATCAAATGAATTTAATGTGTTCTTTGGTACTCATAACTTTTAGTGTCCTGGGGTAGTATTTTCTAGAACTCATACATTTTTAGCTTTCATATTTAATTTTGAATAGCAAAACTTGGCTAAATGACCTTTGCGGCCACAATGTGTACAAGTATACACTTTATCATAAATAAATGCATGATGGTGATGTGCATTGTGATCATGCTTGGTGTGAGCATATAAAATGTATTTCCCTTGGGTTTTACCTTTTGGAAACATAGCATTTAACTTTTTAACATTGAAGGCACAAATCTTTAAAGTATAATCTAAATCATTCATTCTATTTTTCAAAAATTGAAATTCATTTTTATCAAAACTTGTTCTAGGGATTTTTCTTTTATAAAAACGTTTGTGATTTCCAAAATCATCTTTGCTCTTTTGAAAACACAATGAAATATCTTCCTTTTTTTCAAAACAAGCTTTACTTTATTTTTCAAAATATCATTTTCTTTTCTCTATTTCTTGTTTTGAAAGTTTGAAATCTCATATCTACTTTGAAGTTGTAATACCCTGATTTCAGAATACATATCCTTTTACGGTTTTTAATATTTTGAACTTGTACATGTCATTTCATGTATGCATTTCTTCCCTTTGACCCAAATTTTTACATGAGACTCTGCACTGGCACTAGAATCTACCCTAAAAATTTCACAATTTTTTTTTTAAATAATTATTTAATTAAATATTTTCTCCCTCCTTCTATTTTCCTTTTCTTTCTTCTTAAAATTCATTTTGCTTTCCAATTTTTTCATTTTCATATTATTTTTCCATGGGACATTTACACATAACCCCCCAACGAATTAATATTTGCATTTCCAAATCTTTTCCTTTTTCTTTTTTTTCTTTTCTCTATTTTTCTAGAATATCATATGGCTTCTTCAAGAAGCTAACACTTGGCTTCTCCCACAAGTTTCTTCCCCTCATCCTTATCTCCTCCCACACCTAAGAAAACCATGGTCGGCCCCTTCTTCTCTCCCTCCACCTCTCTCTACAAAAATATTAAAAATTCCTCTAAAAATTCTCTAAAAATCATAAAACTCTACCGCCACTTCTTACAACCACTTCACCACCACCATAATCTCTCCTCCACCTTCCTTAAGCCAGCCATAATTTTTCCGTAATTTCCCATTTCATTCTCTCTAAAAATGGCCTAAAGCTCACTTTCTTTCTCCTCTTTCTACTCTCTCTACTTTCTCTCTCTACCTCCATTTCCTACGCCAGTACGGTTACCTCCCTAGGCTCATCCATGTGCTCCTCAACCTTCCATATTTTCCCCCAATTTTTCGTCTCTCCAAAAACCCTAAAAAGCCACTTTCTTTCTTCTCCTTTCATTTTCTCTCTCTAGATTTCTCACACTCTCTCCTTTTGTTCAAACCGCCAACCACCTAGCCTTCTCCGTCCACTCCTCCACCTACTCTACCAATTCCACACCCATCCACCCTTTCTCTCTCCTCCAAAATTAAAATCTTAATTTTCTCTCTCTATATTTCTCTCTTCTTTGCATTTTATGTATGCAACGCCCCGATCCCATGGATACGGGGATGCTATAACATCATACATACGCAGGGCGAAAATATCCTCACGTATGTACGCTAAGCCTCAGTACAGGAAATAGCCTCCATATGCACAAAAGTTCCAATATTAAATAAGTACAAGAATACCTGCAAAAAGGGGTTAACGATCATGATAGATATAGGAATATGGAAAAATAAAGAACTAAAGACTAAATAATAAAAATACCTATGAATGATATCGATGACGAGTCCTATGTGAATCCAATAAATTATCTGACAATACGATATCTGGGATCTCAAACCTGGACACACAAACTCAGGGTCATCAGAAAGCGACCTAGTGAGTGGTATAATGAAGGAGGCAGTAATATATACTACAGTAGTACAATCACGATAATATATAAGACATATCAAGAGTATGAATAATAAGATACACTATATTTACTTACACACTACGGATAATACATGTTTAATTATCATGTATTAAGACTTAGTTGTTTAACATATTATATTTATACTAATAATAATAGTAACCTGATGGTGTCAGTGGGAAACATGAATACTCTTGTTATAGTGTCATGAGTGTACAAACATGGTGTGTGCACGAAGAATATATGGAACAGAACAATACATGGTATGCAGAGTAGTGTGCCATAACAGAAAGTGTAACATGTACCAGGTAATGTAACAAAATATACATGTAACTGTAAGTACACCTAGGAGGGTGAATAGGTGTATGGCTCATCTAATGACAAATGATGTGGAATTAAAACTAAATTGCCACATGCATAGTGTAACCAAAGAGTGTAGCCGAATTCTGGTGAAGGGCTCTGGACTATCTCCTCTAAATTCTTTAAATATGAGTTGAGGTGCTATGTAAAGCTCTCTTGGTTCAACACAAGTGAGGCACACAAACAATACCAAGCAAATATATGATATGAATATGGTGCATTGCAAGGTATAAAAGAGAGAGAGTTTTGAGATAGTGGATCAATCGCAAACACCAAGATACGTTTCGAGGTTCAAGCCACTGCTCTACGTCTCCGCCTTCACACAATAGGATTTTCACTATATCGTCCACACAGAACTTCCCACACAGGGAACCTCCACTGAAGATTTGGGTAATACAACTTTGGAGTAAACAACTCCTCTCTCAAACAACAACAACCTTTACACAAGAGGAAAGGCACTAAGCCACACAAGATCAACCTCACAATAGAGGGATAGGGCACAAAGCCAAACAACAACAATCACCTCTCACTAGAGGGATAAGGAACTTAGCCAAACAACACTCCAATAATAACCTCTACACTTAGAGGGATACCAACCAACTCAAACACAGCCTTCACAATCACCTCTACACAAGAGGGATACTCACTGACTTAAAGCAAAGAAGGTTACAACACTTGGTGATCTCAAAGACCACAAACTAATTTTCTCACCAAAAATAAGATTCTATAGATAGGATAGATATGATAGCTCAAGTGTAAGAAATCAAAGTGTTTGAAAAATAAATCACAAAGAAAAATACTTGAGAAAACAACTAGAATAAGATAAAAATGAAGATCAAAATCAATATCCCAAATACTCTATTTTCCTTTGATTTTTCCAACCCTTGAAAAACAAATAAAGATAAAATCTTTAAGCCCCAAAACTCTTGAAAACTTGTTGCCAAAATACTTAAGAAGATGGAAAATTTTTGCTCTCAAAAACCATGTAGAGACCAGTTCAAGAGATGGGTATTTATCCCTCTCAAAAATCTGCCCGTTGGAAGTCTGGAAAGGGCAGAAATACCCTTCCGGTCGACCGGCCACGGTCATTTTTCTGACCGTTGTGCCACCGGTCTACCGCTCGGTCGACTGAGGCCAGAACCAGAGAGCAGTGCTCTCTGGCTGGTCGACCGCCCTGTCAACCAGGGCCAGATCCAAAGAGCAGAACTCTCTGGACGGTCACCGCCCAGTCGACCGGCCCACTAGCCAAATGTGGCTGTGCACGTTTGTGCACATCGGTCGACCGCCCGGTCGACCGGCAGAAGGCCAGGTCACTCTATTTAAGAGATTAAAACTTGGTCTTTTTATATCAAGTAAATCCCATAAAATCACATAAATTTCACAAAAATAAGTTCTTTTAAGATCTTTGAAATACCAATATGTGTGACTAAAATTCAACACATATTATAAACTATTTGAACCATTTTTGTGATATTGAAATTTGGCCTTTAAACAAAAACCGTATTTTCTAAAAACTTGAATTTTTGAAATGGAAAATCGTTTTCTCTAAAACTCATATGGATACAAAAACATGATATTAAAACAACTTTGAAACATATTGTATATGGATAAAATCTAATATACATATAAAGATATCTATCTATATTTTTGATATGAAATCCAAAACCGGTTAAACCAAAAAATCAAAACTAATAAACTTTAAACTTGTGTGTGTATGTGAACTTGAGCATATCAACACTACCTAACTTTACACAAGATCTAAACAGTTAAACTAAACACAAATCGAAGTCTTCTTGTCTCCAAGCTGACTCGATCCAAATGCGATCCAACGAGCTTGACTCCAACCGAGTGCTAGATGCATCTTGACGCTCGAGCTCTTGAATCAACATGTGAAAACTCCAAAACTTCTTAGTTGAAATTAATCACCTACTAATATCTTGGTCAAGCACTGAAACTATTTAAACACAAGACTATTAGTAAACTATAACTACATGAGTTAATCATTATCAAAACTAGAGTGATGGACCTCCGGGCCTAGAATCTCCCCCTTTTTGATGATGACAAAACTAAAGGTGTTATATATGCATGGATTAAAGTTAAGCTTCATAGAAACTCTCCCTTAACTCATACATAGCAATAAATAATAAGGATATTCAATGAATGCATAAATCAAATAACACATATATGCATAAATGAAGAATACTTCTCCCCTTTTTGCATAAACAAAACATATGTGCTCTGATACCAATTGAAAAATAAAGATGCATATATAAATTCTCAAAATTCTTCTTCCCCTTTTTGTATAAAATAAGAAAATAAAATAAACATGCATATATAAATCTCCAATTTCTCTCCCCCTTTTGTCAAATCATCAACAAAGGGCAAAAATAAACTCTAAAAAGAAATCTTTCTTTCCTTTTGTCAAATCAAACAATAAAGTTATATATATATGATATACATTCATGAAGAGGAGAGACGTAAAGTTAACTCCCCTGCATACATGCATTTATATGAAAATAGATGACTAAACCCGAACACATAAAGCATAATATACAATGCATAAAAGGAGATGTGAAGCTCCTACTACACACGTGTACTGCATACCAAAGAGAGATCAAGCTCCTCAATATGAAATACACTCAACATGAATCTATATACAGAGAAGATGTTAAGCTTCCCTTGCATATAAGCAATACATATCAGAGCAATACCAATTGAAAAATATATCAATTTATGATAAAGGTATATATCGAAATATTATGATATCAATTTATGGTATCAAATGAAAATAAACAAAAATTTTAAGATACCAAAAGATACAATTGAAAATATCTAGTAAATTTAAAATGAAACATTGTACATTTTTTATACCAATTGAAATATATATATTGTAAATATTGATACTAATTGAAAATATTTTATAATTTTGATACCAATTGAAAGTAAAAACTAAATTTTTGGTAAACATAACTTATATCAATAAAGATACCAATTTAAAATAAAACATGATACCAATATTGAAAATGTTGGCATACACCAAACAAAATATTTTTCATCATAAAGAATGAGAGTAAGATACCAATTGAAAATAAAACCGATTGAAAGATAAATCATGAATTTTCTCCCCCTTTATGAGAAATACCAATAAAAATGATGCATAAACTTTATGAGATACCAATTAAAAAATAATTGTCATTATGGACTAAATCAAGATTAACACGAAATAATTTGTGCTTTAAGATGTAAAAATATTGTAAGCACAGTCAAGTCATATATATATATGTATGAAAATTTAAATATCAATCGAAATTGATACTATTTGAGGTTTTGAAGCATACATATATAGAAAACATAAATATGAGTATACAAACACAAAAATATCAATTGTGATATAATTGAAAATATGATGAGGATCAAATGTATAACTCATACTACCTCTCTATTCATGCACATATTAAAGATTTTCAATTTGAGCATGTAAGGCATGGTCGCCCATCCATCCACCCTTGATGGTAGGGGTTTTCAAAAATAGGATATGAAAATAATTTTAACATATTTGAAAACTCTACCAAAATGAGGAATTACGTAACTAGTTATATGATAATCTTGTAAACTAGTATGAAATCCTTCAAGTAAGGAATAAAACATGAAAAACATGAAAGTCATCAAAAACTAAATAGGCTTCAAGGTATATGTATGTTTTGTCTAAACTAGAAGTATACATATATATCCAAACACAATTGAGTCCATAATAAAAGTTTACATGAAGGCAAGTGACTCAAGGATAGACATGTATATCCAATAGTTTTAACAAAATTATCATATATATGAAGCTACACATAATCATAAAAACATGTATAAAAATAGAGAATACAAGTCAAAATGTACGAATCATCAAAACTAGGCTATACTAGTACATCTAATGGGTACAAATGAGCAATTTAAGCACAAACATACAAAAATTAAATGTGGCTCATTAGTTGTACAAGCATATACACAAGTTTAATGAAAACTGCATCTTAAATATGTAATCAAGACATGAAGCATAAATGAAAAACATAAGCCAATATGATCATTATGTAAATGAACATGATTTAAATTTATGATATACACAATAGGTAAACTATAATGAGAACACAAAATATAGATTCATATGAACATTGGTGTATCTCAATTACTATACATGTATATCATAAGTCTAATTATCATGGCATTTAACATATTAATCATAAAAAACTAAAACATGCTAAAAATCATCAATGAAAGCATGTAAACTAAATGAGAGTTAGAGATAGTTTTTAAAACCATTAGATCTAATCTCTAAATCTCCAAACCATGGTGGTCCTCCCACCAAACTTTCCTTGAAGGTGATGCATCCAATGTAGTGTCCATCAAGCACATAAGCATCCACCATCAAGGCACTAATGTCTCTCACGTCATGTGAGAGCCCTACTGACATCAAATAAAATAGAAGTAGCTTTTGGTACCCATACTCTATTGGGTCCATGGGGGTTAGCACTTTTCCTACCCCAACAAATTTATTTGCAAAATTTGAATCATTTAATCTATCATAAATTTTTTTACAAGGTGGCCCTTATGTCCACAATGTATACATATGTACACATGAGCATACATGATTTTATGTGTATCAACATGAGAAGCATGTGTATGCCATAGTTTGTGTGCATGCATAGGAGGAGCATATTTCTTGTGAAACATGGATTCTATCCGTGTGTGGTTCATGGCACATTCGCTCAAAGTGGAGTCAAAACAATCAATATTCTTCTTTAATATATTTATATCATTTTCTATGTTATAAGAAGTGGAGCATGCAATAGGTATACTAGGTGGTGAAGCATGACAAACATGTGAATCAATATCATTTTTCAAAGAAATATTTTTCTTAGAAACCAAATCTAGTTCTTTTAAAATAGATGCAATTTATTTTTCAAAGATTCATTTTCTTTTAACACAAAATCAAGTTTTGAAGATAGAACTTCATTTTTCTTCAAAACATCATTACAATAATTTTTATTTTTCAAAATTTTGTTTTCTTTTAAGGCAAGGTCAAGTTGGGATTTCAATGAGTCTTTTTCAATTGAAATCTCATCCCTCTCTTGCAAAGCCAAGTTTAGTTTTGAAAACAAGTCCTTATTTTCTTTATTTAATTTAATACTCTTCTTTTCTAAAAGTTGATATTTTTCTAACAAGTTTTTATAAAATAGATAATTTTTCATTTAATGCATCAGCATCAACATAATCATCACCTGAAGAACTAGCACAATCATCTAGATGAGTGTCCGAGTTTACCTCAAGGGAGTCATTCCCTTGGACCATGTAGCAATGTTGATCGGACTAATCTCCACTAGATTCCTCCTCCACATATTTCGTCGTTTGTAGCTTGGGAGAGGTCAAAGTGTTTCACACTGCAAAAGCAGAATCACAATGAGAAAACAACATAAGATATTCTTTACTAAGAGTGCATCTAAGTGCCTCTAGGGCTTGTGCATTGGCCTCTATATGCTTGCTATTACCAAGATAAGATTTCTTGGTAGCGGCAAGGTGAACATGCATACCTAGGGTTTTAAGGTACATGGATATCTTAACTTTTCAAACATCAATGTCGGAAGTATCATACATGGGAGGTGTCATGAAGTCTATGAGTGTGTGTAAACAAATAAGTGTGCAGATGAAATATAAATAAGATAACCAAGATCTCACTCCTAGGTGGTTAAACCTAATATCATGAGCGTAGGCTCTGATACCAATTGTAAGTACACATAGAGGGGGGTGAATAGGTGTATGACTAATGTAATACCCCTAATCTAATAATACTGTATTTTAATTTTCCACAAGTATTTATTTTGATTTACCGATTATTTTTTTTAATCAAGTTAATTTATTTCTCTCTTGATTATTATTGTTGAGTATGCAAATTATTTTCAGACAGTAAATGGTAATGTGACATTTTATATTTACCAATATTATTATTTTATTATGATCATTATTTGTTGCTATTACGAATATTGATTGATTGATATTGATATTATTGGTAGTGGATATTTCTATTATCTTTTCGTGGTTAATTATTTTATTATTATTATTGGTGTTAACTCCTTATTTATTTATTTATATTGGCATTAATACTAACGTTGCTCGTTCAGGTGGTGCTTCCTTTCTTTAGCCTAATTCAATATATTTTCTTATCCATTATATATCTTATTGCCCGTTTGCTATTTGGAGCCCAACCCGCAACAGTTGTCACAAATCCTATACCCAATATTTATCTAATTGGATCCAGACCCACTTACCTATTAGGAGCAAACCCGCAACCCTTAATCTAATACCCATCCTATTTATATAAACCTAAACCTAAATCCATCTCTTTTCTCCAAACGCAGCCGCCAACACAAACCCATGTTCTCTCCCTTCCATTGGCCGAAGCTATCATCTCCTTCACCTTGAGATCAGCCGCACCCCATCTGCAGCCGCCGCATGTGCAGGCCGGAGATTCCACCACAGCCCGGATCTCCCGCCGGAGCAGTCCTCCACCTCCATGGCCGAGCTCCTCCATCAACAGCCACCCTGGCGCGACAGCAGGCCCCCCAGCCCCTCTCCTGGATCCCCTTGGACAACACCATAGCAGCGCACCCCCCTCTTGCTGCTCTCGGCTGGCGCCCAGACCCATCAGATCCTCCTCCATCCTCCCTTGCCGTGTACATTGCCGTGAGCCATGGCCGGCAACATCTTCAGCCGACATACCCCATTGCGTGAGTAAATCTCTCCCTCCTCTTGTCTGTATCTTCAAGTGGGTGTCATATATTGAGTGGGTTTGTGTTTACTTATTTGTATACTTATGTATATGTGTTAAAAACATTATTGTGTGAGTGAATCTCTCTGTTTTGTCTCGATTCTTGAATCCCCTTCATCCTTGCCACACAGCACCCCTCGGCAACAGAGCCTTACCCCCATCCAATCGTGGGTGTCATTTGATTGCATGTGTGTGTGAGTTATTAAGAGTTATGAAAGTATTTACATCTTTGAGATTGTAAATATTAATGTGTGTTTTATTTCATGTGCGGCAAAATCCTTACGCCGAATCATTTTCGGGCTCTCCGCGGGTCGCCATGGATCACCGTCGGCGAGCGCAAACGCACCCCACGCCCTTCACGGCGAGATGCTCTATCCAACGACACCCTCCGCGGCCCCGGACGCCTCCGTCGGAGCCTCCATCGGTGCGCCGCAAGTTGCCCCGAGGTTAGCGTTATTTTCATGTATTATGGCATTTGTGTAATAATTGGGAAGTTGATAAATGTGTATGTTTGTGTGTGTGTGCGTGAGTGCCTTGGTATTTGAATGCATGTATGTTAATAATTATTTAATATGTATAGTATTTATAGTTAATAATAGATATTTATTAATTTAGATATTTATGCATGGTATACAATTATGCATGAATCTATACTTTAATCATTTATGTGTATATTTAGTGATTAATAAATGGGACTTAATTAAATTGGATATGTTTGCATTAAATTAATTAATTAATGTATAGGTATATTTATTAATTTGGATGCATGCATGTGTTTATGTATAATCATGTATATGTATGCATGATTTATATGCATGTGTTTCTATTCATTTGTGTAGATGGGTATGTCATTTAATTAAGTGTATGTACTTATATTAATATGTGTTGGCATTTATTTAAGTATGCATGTATGTATGTATATGTATACTTGTATATGCATTTTAGTTAATAATAGGTATTTATTAAATTGGACATGTATGTATGTGCATGCTTGTTTATGTACGTGTACGCGTATATGTTCGTATGCACGTGTGGGTGTTTAGCGTGTATTTATAATTATTTGTATGTATTGGTTACGTGTTACAGCATTTTAGATTGTTTGGTGAGATCCGGACCAGCAGCCCAGGAAGGAGAGCAGCGACACGGTAATCCAGAACCAGCGCACATGACGGGCGAGCAGCGAGTTCTCCTGATCCACGCTAGGTCGTCATCGGAGACTGGCACGGTGGCCTTCTCCAGCACCTTGGCTACCTTCCCATGCAGTCCGATAACGAGGAACGACACCACAACGACCGTAACGGCGACTCGCCCGGCGACGACCAGATTTCCCAATGTGAGTGTCTCTTCCTCCTTCTCTCTTTTATTAAGTGATCGCAGCTATTATTTTATATGTGATATAATTGTTGAGTAGAATACCTAGATTACATGTTTATGTGTGGAGATCGCCGAGCATGAAGGTGGACGGTCATCTCCCGTTTATTTTACATGTTGGATGTATAGGAATATGATATGCATGATTCTTGATACACGTTAGAACTCCCATGTTTGTCCTATGTATATCTAGAGTATTGTTGTAGACATATCAGGATGTAGCATGAGAGTAATTGAGATGGATATTGGTGGTAATAACTTGATCTAATAGAACTTAGATGCATGTATATGTTGTGATACCGAGTATTGGGATATCATGTTTGATCTTAATAGAAGTGTGAACCCTTGAGGATTTGGGAATCAGATTAAATTGTTAGAGTGAGAGAGCTGAGCTTGATTATGGATATATTTTGGAATGACAATTGTTATATCAGATTCTTTGATGTATATTGATACTTGACGATCATGTAACTATTAGAATATGAGTTGGTTGTCATAACTTGGGATTGATCTGGACTTATATTATTTACATAGAATGATGATCAGTAATTAGACCTGACTTTATTAGTTGAGTATTTGAGGACATATCAGAGATGACTGGATTAGTTGAGTTGTGATTTAGATTGATCTTGAGTTAGAGGTTATCCATAATCTATATTCCTTATATTGGAGCCTGACTTGTTTTGAGATGAGATTGACGTTGTTGGCATTTGAGATTCATTAGATGATATGTGTTGATGTTAAGTATCAGTAGTAACTATGCTTTATTGTAGTTGATCGAGGATATATTGGATGTGATCTTACTTTACTAAAAGATTATGACGATTGGATTGATACATGGACTTATTCAGGGTTGGACTGAACTTGAGTTATAGGTAGCATTAGATTTACATACTTTATGATAAAGCCCGATCTGCATTAAGATGAGATGATATATTCAAGTAGAGTACTTTCCAGACTTGATATTTGTTTATTGGTGATGACTTGATGATGATTCATTCAGGTGTTGATGTGGATATCTTACATTTGACTTGATATGTGATATCATATTGATTTTGGATTATTAGAAGCTAGAGTTCCAAGATATATCAACTGATTGGATTATAGAGTATGATGAGCTGTTGGTATAGACTCATGAGTGGACTTATTCTAGACTGCAGTTCTTTGAGGATATTTCCTATTTAATATGATTGTGGTATGTGTTTGACTTGTTGATCTCGAGGACATGCATAGTTATTGATTACACCTATTGATAGAGATTGAGTTATGATGATGGTAATCTAGTCGACATCAGTGATCTTGTATTTCAGAGCTTATATGGATTGGTAGAAATGTAAACCGGCTATTGAGCACTATCGAGTTCTATTGTTGTTGTATTGATTCATGTTATCGAAAGTTACTGGGAAAGTATCATTGACCGTAACCCCGGTACAGTCCTATTGTTCATCGTATACACAGTTACTGTTATTGTTCACTGTTACTGATATTGTTCACCGTGTATACGATTACTGGCCTACTGTTACTGTACTGGTATTGTTACTGTCACCATATCGTCCCAGAATTCTAGATAATATGGACATTGACTGATTTAATTGAATTGAATGAATAATAATGTAAATGGACAACGTACACTGGGATTGGGGAAATTGATGGAGGAGACAGCGTCTGTATTTTGGGTGGACCTAGGATACAGGTTGCGCAGCCGACTGAGGGTTCCACTGCAGGGTTCCTGGGGAATGACTGGCATCCCATCTGTTACTGTTACTGTTCCACTGTCTTCACAGTGAGATTACTGTTACTATTACTGTTACTGAGTACCTAGCGGTACGGCCTGGTTCAGCGCCAGGAAACTGAGGCCGTGGTCCCGGGTATGTACGGGACCCACCTAAAGCATGGACAAAGTCTCTTCCATAAATTTCAATAACTTAGGACCCTGATTGACACATGTAGTAGGCGTAGTATGGGATGCGTCTATTACAGGTGGCAATTGGTGTTCGCTGACATAATAAATAATAATAAACTGACAATGTCTTGTGACTGACATTAATTACCTGACTGTACATTTATACCACTGTGATAGACATGTAACCATAACCATGACTGGATTGTATATCAACTAGTGATATGCTAGGTTACACATTGTGTTGTACCCGGAATGGTTACCCTACCTTATGACATTGACTGTATACATGATTGTGACAGGATCAGACTTATGACTAGACTTGGATACCAGCCTAGTGATATGTGATAGGTTACCTATTGTGACAGTGATTGCTTATTTACAGTTGTGTCAGTTCTTGCTATCTTTATTCGTGTTGCTATCATGTATATTACTGTTCAGTTATTTATCTTATTATTTAGTCTTTCTATCTGCGGTTGTTCTTACAATTATATATGCACATGTGTTCTTCTGCACGAGCTGTTTCTCCTTTACACACACTCATTATGGTCGCGTTCTGACGACCCTGGGTTTTGCACGTCCAGCTATTGGACGATTGTCTTATTGTGCAGGTGTTCGATGAGTTGGTACACATTACGAGGAGTTGGACACTGTCTCCCTCTCTTCATTTTGGTACCCTCATTTCTCCTTTATTCTTGTTATTTCATGACTCTATCTTTTATCGCTTTCAACTGCCTTATTCTTGTCATTATTCATATGTTACCATGTGTAGTCTTATATGTATTATTGCAGTGATCTGGTTTAGATTATAACTTGTTCAGGTTAACTTAGGCTTAGCGTATATGCGTGCGGTATTATCCTCGCGTATATACGTCGCCATAACGTCTCCGTATCTTTAGGATCGGGGCGTTACAACTAATCTAATGACAAATGATGCGGAATTAAAACTAAATTGCAACACATTTAGTGTAATCAAAGAGTGTAGCCGAATTCCAGTGAAGGGCTCTGGACTATCTCTTCTCAAATCCTCTAAATAGAGTTGAGCTGCTATGTAAAGCTCTCTTGGTTAAACACAAGTGAGGCACACAAACAATACCAAGCAAATATATGATATGAATATGATGCAATGCAAGGTATAAAAGAGAGAGAGAGTTTAGAGATAGTGGATCAATCGCAAACACCAAGATATGTTTTGAGGTTCGAGCCATTGCTCTACGCCCCCGCTTCACACAGTAAGATTTTCACTCGTCCATGCAGGATTTACCACACAGGAAACCTCCACTGAGGATTTGGGTAATACAACTTTGGAGTACACAACTACTCTCTTAAACTATAATAACCTCTACACAAGAGGAAAGGCACTAAGCCACACAAGAGATCAACCTCACAATAGAGGGATAGGGCATAAAGTTAAACAACAACAATCACCTCTCGCTAGAGGGATAAGGCACTTAGCCAAACAACACTCCAACAATCACCTTTACACTTAGAGAGATACCAACTAACTCAAACACAACCTCCACAATCACCTCTACACAAGAGGGATACTCACTAACTCAAAGCAAAGAAGGTTACAGCACTTGGTGATCTCAAAGACCACAAACCAATTTTCTCACCAAAAACAAGATCTTATAGATAGGATAGATATGATAGCTCAAGTGTGAGAAATCAAGGTGTTTGAAAAATAAATCACAAAGAAAAATACTTGGGAAGACAACTAGAATAAGATAGAAATGAAGATCAAAACTAATATCCCAAATACTCTATTTTTCTTTGATTTTTTTCAACCTTTAAAAAATAAATAAAGATATAATCTTTAAGCCCAAAAACTCTTGAGAACTTGTTGTCAAAACACTTAAGAAGATGAAAAAATTTTGCTCTAAAAAACCATGTGGAAACCAGCTCAAGAGATGTGTATTTATACCATCTCAAAAATCTGCCCGTTGACAGTCTGGAAAGGGCAGAAATACCCTTCCAGTCGACCGGACACAGTCATTTTTCTGACCGTTACGCCACCGGTCGATCGCCCGGTCGACCGAGGCCAGAACCAGATAGCAGTGCTCTCTGGACGGTCGACCGGCCCATTAGCCAAACGTGGCTGTGAACGTTTGTGTACATCGGTCGACCGCCTGGTCGACCGACTTCTTACTTGGTTGACTGTGCGGTCGACCGACAGAAGGCCAGGTCACTCTATTTAAGGGATTAAAACTTGGTCTTTTTAATATCAATTAAATCTCATAAAATCACATAAATTTCACAAAAAATAAGTTCTTTTAAGATCTTTGAAATGCCAATGTGTGTGACTAAAATTCAACACTTATTATAAACTATTTGAACTATTTTGTGATATTGAAATTTGGCCTTTAAACGAAAACCGTATTTTCCAAAAACTTGAATTTTTGAAATAGAAAACCATTTTCTCTAAAACTCATATGGATACAAAAACATGATATTGAAACAACTTTGAAGTATATTGTATATGGATAAAATTCTATATACATATAAAGATATCTATCTATGTTTTTGATATGAAATTCAAAACCGGTTAAACTAAAAC
This sequence comes from Agave tequilana, assembly GCA_038442645.1. NCBI lineage: Eukaryota > Viridiplantae > Streptophyta > Magnoliopsida > Asparagales > Asparagaceae > Agave > Agave tequilana. The sequence continues at coordinate 88,516 of JAVJIF010032099.1, read as the reverse complement.
CAAAATCAATAAACTTTAAACTTGTGTATGTATGTGAAATTGAGCATATCAACACTATCTAACTTTACACAAGATCTAAATAGCTAAACTAAACACAAACCAAAGTCTTCTTGTCTCCAAGCCGACTCGATCCAAACGCGATCCAACGAGCTTGACTCCAACCAAGTGTTAGATGCGATCTTGACACTCGAGCTCTTGAATCAACACGTGAAATCTCCAAAACTCCTTAGTTGAAGCTAATCACCTACTAATATCTTGGTCAATCACTGAAACTATTTAAATACAAGATTATTAGTAAACTATAACTACATGAGTTAATCATCATCAAAACTAGAGTGATGGGCCCCTGGGCCAACAGTAACATGATAGTGGATAAATTATCAGGAACAGTAACAAGTACAACTAAATAATAGTATATATGTATCAGGCAAGTCATGTTATTTACACAATAATAACAATCAGTACCACCTGGTATTTTAATCAATCTCTTCCAGTGTCCCATACCACTGGCAATTCATACCGGAGCATGCACTCCAGACGAACCCATCCAAACATGGCATACGGATACCATGACTCAAACGAGAGAGTGACCAAATAACAAGCGTTCCTGACATCACTATTGTTTATACTATTTTATTATGTTAATTGGAAACCCAATTGTCAAGGAGCTCTTATCGAGTAGGTGTATCTCATGCATACCCAGGATCAACGGCCTTAAACAGACCCCTGCTGCTGAGACCAAGGCCCTCCGCTAAGAGGGGAATAGGAAACGGGAAACAGGAGCTCATGAAGCTATATACAATAGGTAGGTAGCACTACTATCCCCTGCAGTGGGATAAATATGGATCCAGTACATCCACCCAATAAGATCTAATCAACCGTCAAGTCTCCCCCATCCCTAAGTTATCTTTGTTATATTTAAAGTACACATCATGGCAAGAACAAGTAAAGTGAATGGTACATGTATCATGATAACAGGACATGCCCTATGTTGATAGCATAAAATAAGATAATGGGAAATGGAAAACAATAGATGTGGGATTCTAGAGGTGGCCCCCATAACTTGGATCCACGTGGCACTTAGTTTCACACATCGCATGCCAACAGCTCACGTATCCAGTAACGGGAATATTAATATCACTAACGGGAAACAATCATGTAACAAGAATACAGGAATATACATGCAACAATAATACATGTAATATGAACGGTGATCCATAGGATAAAAATATAAAAAACAATCAATGCAGGTATACCAGTGAATATATGTAATGTGATGTGTGAACAAGATATAATTGTGTACCAAGCATCTATATAATGATGATACTAATATAATATAACGATGATACCAATATATGAAATGACAGTATCCAGTGAATTGGTGTAACTATATATCGGTAGGACATGAATACGAAATAATAGTGTTACGTGTAACAGTATCTATGTAGCGGTGATACATGTACATGAGATAACAGGATATTCAAGTCACAGTGTTTCGAGTGTATGAACACTAATGTTTAGTCTAACGAAGTCTCTGTGTAACAGGTGTACATGAATATGCAATTAACTGTGATTTCTTGTAAAGTGATTCCACAGTATGTGAACAACAGTGTCCGGTGTAATTCAGGCAAGGGTGGCTATATCATCTACTCGAGTGTCACTTATTCCTAATTATAATAATGCTTACTATATTAGTAACACGGTAGGTACCACCAAATTATAATACATAATTATCCATTTTAATTATCAATTTATTTGCTATTTTTTTGTGAAAATTATTAACTTCTGAATCTCGATAACTAAACAATCATCCATATATATATCTATACATTTTTTTTAATGATTCAGCTAATAAAATAAAGTATGATTATGTTCTCTATTATATTTAAAGAACAATCATGTATATTTTAATTATAGGGATTTACCAACAATTATATTTTATTAAACAATAATTATAATGATTTACTAATAATCAAGATTTATTAAATGAAGAAGTCAACCAATTTCATTAATCACAATAAAATATAATCTATAAAAAAAAGCACTCACAAACTGGCCATGGGAAGGTAGCTCTCTTTCCCACGATCGCAACGGTTTCAGAATCGTCTAATTCGGAGTTTGGATGCTCCAGATAATGTCCGAACACTAAAATCATTAAAATAAATTAGGTATATAATTTAAAGGGGTCTAAAATGAAATAAATTTATTTAACAGGGGGTTTTCAAAAATTTTACCTTTATTGGGTTTGTAGAGGATTTGGGCTATTATTAGGTCGGGTTTAGATCCATAACCCATACCCATTAATATAAGTGATGGGTTATTTGGTTATAGGGCTAACAGGTTTGGGTTTTGGGTTTATAGAGTAAAGGGTAAGCGGGTCTTGAATTGGGTTCACACCCATTATGGGCTCTGCTGCAGTAGCAGCTGTTGCTGCTGCCGCGCGAGCAAGCTGGCCAGCCTCGCTGGCCGTGGCAAGAGGGGCCCGCCGGTGACGGTCCTTTCTGCCGGCGGCGCGGTGGGTAGGGGGATAGAAGGGGAGGGAATGGAGGAGAAGATTAAGGAGAGAAAGAAAGAAAGAAAGGGGAGAGAAATATAGAGAAAGGGAAAAGAGAAGAGAGGAAGGAGAGGGGAGGGCTGGAAGTCAGGTCGTCGGCCTGGGCATGGCCAGTGGTAGGCCTGGCGGCTCTATTTGGCTGCTGGGGAGAGCGGGGATGAGAATGGGTGAAGGTTAAAGGAGAGATAGAGTGAGAGAGAGTGAGAGAGTGATGGGAGAGAGATATATGAAATAGAGAGAGAAACTGAGAGAGAGAGATAGATAAAGAGAGTTTTTATGAGGGAAAGAGAGAAAGAGACGTGGGCAAGGCAGTGGAAATAAAGGGGTTGGGAAAAATCCAGAGAATGGGAGAAAGAGAAGAAGAAGAAGAAGAAAAGAATAAAAGAATTTATTAAATATTATTTAATTAGGTCAAATTTTGACTTGTTTTGAAAATTTTCATAAAATAGTAAATATTATGTTGACAAACAATATGAAATCGGATTTTAGAAATTCTATCTGATTTGTAAGTTAAAAATCCTGGACTGTTTCGCTCATTACTGGGCGACACCGGTTTGGCCAAATTTTTGATAAATTAAGAAAAATCCCCAAAAGTATCAGAATATAGCTAATGTGCTTCTAAGACACAATGTGAAAACAGATTTCTAAAATTTAACTCTATTTGTGGATTACAAATAGTAGAGCCGATTACCGGTATCGGTCGCACTAACACTATGGAGATTTTTCAAAATAATTCAGAAAAATTTTAAAAAATTCTTAAAAATCTAAAATATTGAAAAATAATATCAAAAACTGAAACCGGCTCCATCTGATTACCAGGAAAGTCAAAATCAACTTCATACGTCGTATTGAGCACTGATATTGCGATACGTACATCAAGAATAGGGGGTTACATTTCTCCCCACCTTACAAAAAATTTCGTCCTCGAAATTTTAGGTCAAGTAGGAGAATAATATTTACAGTCAGGGAGCCTGAATGTTACGGGCGCACGATGCTTCCCCTGCGCCACTCTAGTATCGATAGTGAAAGCGGGGTGGAGAATTGGTGTCGATAAAGGATTGGAAGACGAAGAGAAAGCGAGATGGAAATCAGATTATTCTGCTAAATAGCAGAAATTAAGGAATAGAAAAGAGTTGAGGAATGAATTATCAACGCAATGGTATTCTTGTACTCGTTGCTGGAATCCCCAAATTCAGATACAGATGAGTTTTATGTACTGTTGGTAAGAGCCCGAGCATTGACCTAGGTGGTTACCCACACCAGGTGTGAACCTAGGCTCTGATACCACTATGTAACGCCCCGATCCCACGAATACGGGGACGCTATGGCGACGTATATACGCAGGGCGAAAATACCCTCACGTACGTACGCTAAGCCTTGGTATAAGAAATAGCCTCCATATGCACAAGAGTTCCAGCATTAAATAAGTATAAGAATACCTGCAGAAAGAGGTTAGTGATCATGATAGATATAAGAATATGAAAAAATAAGGAACTAAAGACTAAATAATAAAGATACCTATGAATGATATCGATGACGAGTCCTATGTGAATCCAATAAAATATCTGACAATACAATATCTGGGATCTCCAATCTGGCAACGCAAACCTAGGGTTGTCAGAAAGCGACCTAGTGAGTGATACAATGAAGGAGGCGGTAATATATACTATAGTAGTACAATCACGATAATATATAAGACATATCAAGAGTATGAATAATAAGATACAATATATTTACTTACACACTACGGATAGTATATGTTTAATTATCATGTATCAAGTCATAGTTGTTTAACATATTATATTTACACTAATAATAATAGTAACCTGATGGTGTCAGTGAAAAACATGAATAATCTTGTTATAGTGTCATGAGTGTACAAGCATGGTGTGTGCACGAAGAATATATGGAACAGAACAATACATGATATGTAGAGTAGTGTGCCATAATAGAAAGTATAAAATGTACCAGGTAATATAACAAAGTATACAAGTAACATGATAGTGAATAAATTATCAGGAACAGTAACAAGTATAACTAAACAATAGTATACATGTATCAGACAAGTCATGTTATTTATACAATAATAATAATCAATACCACCTGGTATTTTAATCAAATTCTTCCAGTGTCTCATACTACTGGCAGTTCATACAGGAGCCCGCACTCCGGATGAACCCATCCAAACATGGCATATGGGTACCATGATTCGAACGAGAGAGTGACCGAATAATAAACATTCCCGATGTCACTATTATTTTTACTATTTTATTGTATTAATTGGAAATCCAATAGTCAAGGATCTCTTATCGGGTAGGTGTATCCCGTGCATACCTGGGATCACGGCCTTAAACAGACCCCTGGCTGCTGAGACCAGGGCCCTTCGCTAAGAGAGGAACGAGAAACATGAGCTCATGGTGCTATATACAATAGGTAGGTAGCACTACCATCCCCTACAGTGAGATAAATATAAATTCAGTACATTCACCTGATAAGATCTAATTAACCGTCATGTCTTCCCCACCCCCAAGTTATCTTTATTATATTTAAAGTACACATCGTGTGAAGAACAAGTACAGTGCATGATACATGTAACATGATAATAGGACATGAGTTATGTTGATAGCATAAAACAAGATAATGGGAAACGGGAAACAATAGATGTGAGATTCTAGAGGTGGGCCCCGTGGCTTGGATCCACATGGCACTTAGTTCCACACATCGCATATCAACAGCTATCTAGTAACGGGAATATCAGTATCTGTAACAGAAAAATCATGTAACAGGAATACATGAATATACATGCAACAATAATATATGCAATATTAACGGTGATCCATAGGACAAGAATATAAAAATAAGCAATGCATGTATACCAGTGAATATATGTAATCGTGATGTGTGAACATGATATAATTGTGTATCGAGCATCTATATAACGATGATACCAATATATGAAATGACAATATCCAGTGAATTGGTGTAGCTATGTATCGGTGGGACATGAATAAGAAATAATAGTGTTACGTGTAATAGTATCTGTGTAACGATGATACATGTACATGAATAAGATTAATATTTAGTCTAACAAAGTCTCTGTGTAACAGGTGTACATGAATATGCAATTAACTGTGATTTCTTGTAAAGTGATTTCACAGTATGTGAACAATAGTATCCGGTGTAATCCAGGTAAGGGTGGCTATATCAAATACTCGAGTGTCACATATTCCTAATTATAATAACGCTTACTATATTATTAATACGGTAGGTACCACAAAATTATTATACATAATTATCTATTTTAATTATTAATTTATTTGCTAATTTTCTTGTGAAAATTATTTACTTCTGAATCTCAATAACTAAACAATCATCCATATATATACATTTTTTTAATGATTCAGGTAATAAAATAAAGTATGATTATGTTCTCTATTATATTTAAAGAACAATCATGTATGTTTTAATTATAGAGATTTACCAACAATTACATTTTATTAAATAATAATTATAATGATTTACCAATAATCAAGATTTATTAAATGATGAAGTCAACCAATTTCATTAAAAACAATAAAATATAATTTATAAAAGAAAATCACTCATAAATTGGCTATGGAAAGGTAGCCCTCTTTCCCACGATCGCAACTGTTTCAGAATCGTCCAATTCAGAGTTCAGATGCTCCAGATATTGCTCGAACACTAAAATCATTAAAATGAATTAGATATGTAATTTAAAGGGGCCTAAAATGAAATAAAGTTATTTAACAGGGGGTTTTCAAAAATTTTACCTTTATTGGGTTTAGTAGAGGATTTGGGCTGTTATTGGGGGTTTAGATCCACAACCCATACCCATTAATATAAGTGATGGGTTATAGGGCTAACGGGTTTGGGTTTTGAGTTTATAGGGTAAGGGGTAAGCGGGTCTTGAATTGGGTCCACACCCATTATGGGCTGTGAACCCATAATTGCAGCAGCAGTAGCTGTTGCTGCTGTCGTGCGAGCAAGCTGGCTGGCGACGAGAGGGGCCCACCGCCGGTGGTCCTTTCTGCCGATGGCGCGGTGGGTAGGGGATAGAAGGGGAGGGAATAGAGGAGAAGAAGATTAAGGAGAGAAAGAAAGAAAGAAAGGGGAGAAAATATGGAGAAAGGGAAAAGAGAAGAGAGGAAGGAGAGGGGAGGGCTGAAAGTCGGGCCGTCGGCCTGGACATGGCGGTGGCAGGCCTGGCGGTTGTATTGGCCGCTGGGGAGAGCGAGGATGGGAATGAGTGAAGGTTAAAGGAGAGATGGAGTGAGAGAGTGAGAGAGTGATGGGGGGGAGAGAGATGAAATAGAGAGAGAAACTTAGAAAGAGAGAAAAAGAGAGTTTTTATGAGGGAAAGAGAGAGAAAGAGATGGTGGCTAACGCGATGGAAATAAGGCGGTTGGGAAAATCCAGAGAATGGGAGAAAGAGAAGAAGAAAAGAATAAAAGAATTTATTTAATAATATTTAATTAGGTCAAATTTTGACTAGGCGACACCGGTTTTGCCAAATTTTTAATAAATTCAGAAAAATATCTAAAAATATCAGAATGTAGCTAATATGATTCTGAGTTACAATGTGAAAATAGATTCCCAAAATTCAACTCTATTTGTGAATTACAAATAGTAAAGCCGATTACCGGTATCGATCAACACCGACTACGGAGATTTTCCAAAATAATTCAGAAAAATTCTAGAAAATTCTTAAAAGTCTAAAATATTGAAAATGATATTAAAAACTAAAATTGGCTCCATCTGACTATTAGAAAGGTCAAAATCAATTTTATACGTCGTATCGAGCACTGATATTGCGATACGTACATCAAGGATCAGGGGTTACATTTTCTCTCTCTAAAACACCTCTCCATAACTTCCTCCTTCCTCCTACAGTCCACGGCCAGCCCCTTGGCTGCCCACATGCATACACGTGCACACGTGAACGTGGTATCGAGTATTTCCCGATATAGGCTAGTACTCTATCATTGATGCAACTTCACACATACATTGTACACGTATATTTGTATATATGCATGTATATTTTATATTCTAGGCATTTCTAGAATTTTCCTGTAATTTTTAGAAATTAATTGTGCATTTTTAGAATTTTTCCTGTAATTTAGAAATTATCTGTATATTTTTAGAAATTTTTCTGTATTTTAGAATTTAACTGTATATTTTTAGGAATTTTATGTGTATTTAGAAATTATCTGTGTATTTTAAAGATTTTTGGAGTATTTAGGAATTTCCTATGTATTTTTAGGAATGTCCTGCGTATTTTAGGAATTTCCTGTATTTTTCTGGAATTACTTGTAATTTTAGGATTTATCTGTATTTTTGTATATTTTAGAATTAACATCTTTTGCAGGTACCTATTTAGCCTTCTGGCCCTATTAGACCTTCTGCTCTCTCTTATGCCCACTTCCGAAAAGGGAGTGCGCTTAGACCTTATGGTCTTTCTTTTGGCGCTCAACGCCGTTGATTATTATTTGTATGTTTGCTTTTGTGTACTAACATCATTTTATGCAGGTATCCAGTTGGCCTTCTGGCCCTATTAGACCTATGGTCTCATTTATGGCCTCTCCCCGAAAGGGAGAGTGCTTAGACCGTTCGCGGTCTCTCGGCTTCGCCTGGTTGGCGTATTTAGCTCTCAGCACTTTCTTACTAGACTCGCTTAGGCGAAACTCTGCCAGATTACTGACTCGCAGTCTAAGCCGAGTCATTCCTGTAGCTCCGCCAATCGCTTTATTGACTAAACACTGTTCGCAGTTTGTGCCTCTAGCACTGCTTGCACCGCTTGTTTGTACGTTTAGCGTAACACTGCCTTACTATATATTTATGGTTGTGAAGAGTTTGAAATACCTGATATAATATATTTCTGAAATACATTAGATGCTTGCAACCTGTCTGACATCGATATTCCTAATACTGCAATATGGATCTGTTTGCTTGGCGCAATTGGCCATACTTCATAAGTCGTAATTGGTAAAGTCTTTTACGGTTATAAATGAGTTACATGCATATAAATTTTACGGTGTTTGGTTGGTAATATAAAGTTGTAAGTGAGAAAGTGTATTGTATTTTACGGTATTTGGTTGTCATAATGCGTAAGTCGTACGTGAAAAAGTTGACCACAAAATTAACTATTTGGTGATTTAAAAAGTTTTAATATTGCAAAATATTAAAAAATTTAATATTAACATAAAAAATAATATAAATTTGCATGACCACAAAACTAACTGTAACTGGGCTGGAAGTGAGTAGTAATGGGGTTGCAAGTAAGTGATAGTTGAGTTGCGTAAGTTTTTTAACGAATTACGGTCCAAACAAATGCCCTAGTTGTAATTAGGTTGTAAGTCATTTACGAATTACGGACTTTTACGCTTTTTACAACGAAATAAACAGCCCCATAACTGACTACTGATATTGACATTAAATACTAATACACTGCTGACTTGACTGGAAAATATTATTTACATCTGGCTGTATAACAGACCTGATATTAACTCCTGATATGGTATTATGGTTCTTGACTCAAGACAAATACTACTGATTCACTCCAGATTCGGTACCATGAATCTTGAATAGATTAAAATACAACATCACAGATATTGCTTTTACGTGGATATTACTGAATTCCTGTTTACTGTATTACTGAATCTAGAATAAGGATATACAGATACTCTTGTTACTGATATGATGCGTGGAACTAAGTGCCACGCGGAACAAAGTGCCACATCACACGTCTCTGTGGTGGGGGCCACCTCTTGAATCCACAGGGGGCCACCTTTAGAATTTTATATATCCTCTATTTTGTTTCCCCGTAAATCAGTATCGTGAAGCTCAATTAAAAATAATCCTAATATATAATAAAAATACAACTTACACTGGGGACAGGGGAAACTGATGGACTTCAATAAATACGTCTTCATAATGGCTCGATGTTGCAACTACTGTTCCAGATCTATCTAAGGCCACAGGAGACCGGGTGGGGTGAACTGGCACCCTTGTCATGATCCATTCCTATTACTGTTACGGCTTAGCGGCCGAGATTGGAGATCATATCCAATCACACTGAGGTCGTTGTCCTAGGTATGCATGAGACCCATTATGAACATGATACCTTGATTTCTCATCAGTTTTTAATAACCAACCTCAGACTACTCCTATGTGGATACATGTGAACTGAGACGCTATAGCACATACCTAGACAACTGAGTAAGACGAGTCCTAATAATAATAATAAATATAATAATCATATTGCTTACTTGACTCCAACATTAATTATGATTTAACAAACATGACATGACAACACTACAGATATACCAACTCTCAGCAAGTCTAATTGTATATGCCCAGTTGATGGTGAATGAGGTATATGGTATATACAAGAGGGTTTCTTTTTGGATTATCCCCTCGACGTACTAATCTCATGGAACCAGAGATTGAGTTTATACAATTGGTTTTGCCTACACGTACATTTTACATATGACATATATTGTTCATAGGTGCATAGATAAATATGTTCTCACTTGATTCCATCTGCATTTACTTTTCACGGCATGTTTGCCTTGGGAGCACATTATCCACTGATATTTTCTATACACGTGTATTTGCTTTTGCGCACGCCACTTGGCATTCTTATATACTCGTTAGGTTATATCCTGACAACTCTGGATCTGCATGTCCAGATCTCAGAGTTTGGACATTGGTGAAGATCATGTTGCTGATCGGAGTGCACAGCGGAAGCGTAGCAAGTCACAAGATCGGAACTTGACAGAAGCTTGGGAGCATATTAGATGGTCCTCCAGACTCATCTTCCTTATCTGACTTTCTCGAGATTCCTCCTTCCTACTCGAGAGATTTACTACTTTTGGCCTGTATAAATCTCTTGTAAATCATATTTTGTATCCTATGGTGATGTAATATTCTTGTAATATTGGTGTACTTGGACTGTAATGTTGGAATATATATTACCACTATGCTTCCATACTCTGATTCTTGACTGTACTGATATACTTAGCGTGTATACGTACAGGTATTTTACTCTGCTATATACATTGCATTATCGTCTCCGTATCCGGTGGGGCGGGGCATTAAGGTTGGTATCAGAGCTTAGGTTGAGCTCTTCTACCTTCAGTACAACAGTCGGCAGATTAATGTGATATTTATTTGTAACTGGAGCAAGAATCAGAGCTATACATTTCAATTCCAAGTACAAGTTATCTGTCCTTCCTGATAATCTTCCTTTGACTTCTGAAATTCCATGTTTTCACCTCTCCGTTCCCACCGTTCTGACTTTTTTAATCTGAGTCAGTAAATCTTTCTGATTATTCCTATTATATCTTACAACACCGGTAACTATTTCTGATCAACTACCATTGTATCTTGCTGTGGTAGTTACTCTGATTTTTTCCGTGTACATCTCTCTCCTTCACAAAATTGCGAGGATGTAATTTTTGCGAGGTGGGAAGAATGTAATACCTTGACTCCAGAATACGTATCCTTTTACGATTTTCGATGTTTTGAACTTGAACATGTCATTTCATGTACCTATTTTTTCCGTTTGACCTGAAATTTTTACACGAGCCTCTGCATTGGCATTAGATTTTACCCTAGAAATTTCACAATTCTTCTTTTTAAATATTATTTAATTAAATATTTTCTCTCTCCTTCTATTTTCCTTTTCTTTCTTCTTAAAATTCATTTTCTTTTCCAATTTTCTTCATTATATTTTATATTATTTTTTCATGAGACATTTACACTTAACCCCCAACAAATCAATATTTGCATTTTAAATTCTTTTTCTTTTTCTTTTTCCTTTACTTTTCTTTTTCTTTTCTCCATTCTTCTAGAATATTCTATGGCTTCCTCAAGAAGCCAACTCTTGGCTTCTCCCACAAGCTTCTTCCCCTCTTCCTTATCTCCTCCCACACCTGCAAAAACCATGGCCGGCCCCTTCTTCTCTCCCTCCACCTTTCTCTCTCTAGAAAATATCAAAAACCCCTCCAAAAATCCTCTAAAAATCATAAAACTCTACCACCACTTCCTACAATAACTCCACCATCACCATAACCTCTCCTCCACCTTCCTAAATCTTACTTTCTCTCTCCTTTTTCTACTCTTTCTACTTTCTCCTCTACCTTCATTTTCTACACTACTCCAGCCACCTCCCTAGCCTCCTCCACCTCCCATATTTCCCTCCAGTTTTTATCTCTTCAAAAACCCTAAAAACTCACTTTCTCTCTCCTTCTTTTATTTTCTCTCTCTAGATTTCTCACTCTCTCTTCTTTTGTTCAGGCGGCCAGCCACTTAGGCCTTCCCCATCTCCTCCTCCACCTACTCACCAATTCCGCACCCATCCACCCTTTCTCCCTCCTCCAAAATCAAAATCCTAATTTTTCTCTCTCCAAGTTTCTCTCTCTTCTTTAATTTTCTCTCTCTAAAACACCTCTCCACAACTTCCTCCTTCCTCTAATAGTCCACGGCCAGCCCTTGGCAACCCACATGCACAAACGTGCACACGTGCACGTGGTATCGGGTATTTTCCTGATATAGGCGAGTACTCTTTTCTTGATGCATATGCACACAGACACATTTGTACATGTATATTTATATACGTGCATGCATATTTTATATCCTGTAGTTTTTTAGACTTAACTGTGCATTTTTTGGATTTTCCTGTAATTTAGAAATTATTTGTATATTTTAAAAAAATTTCCTGTATTTTAGAATTTAACTGTATTTTAAGGAATTTTTCGTGTATTTAGAAATTATCTATATATTTTAAAAAAATTCTAAGTATTTAGGAATTTCCTACGTATTTTTAGGAATTTCCTGTGTATTTTTAGAAATTTTCTATATTTTTCTGGAATTACTTGTATTTTTAGGAATTATCTGTACTTTTGTATATTTTGGTACTAACATCTTTTGCGGGTACCTACTTGGCCTTCCGGCCCTATTAAACCTTCTTGTCTCTCTTATGTTCACTTACCTAAAGGGGTGCGCTTAAACCTTATGGTCTTTCTTTTTGCACTCAGTGCCGTTGATTATTATTTATATGTTTGCTTGTGTGATACTAATGTCATTTTATGCAGGTATTCAGGTGGCCTTCTGGCCCTATTAGACCTATGGCCTCTCTTATGCCCACTTCCTGAAATGAAGTGCGCTTAAACCGTTCGCTGTCTCTTGGCTTTGCCTGGTTGGTGTATTTAGCGCTCAACGCTTTATCAGTAGACATGCTTAGGCGAAACTCTGCCAGATTTCTGACTGCAGTTTAGGCCGAGTCATTTCTGTGGCTCCGCCGAGCGCTTTAGTGACTAAACACTATTCGCTGTTTGTATCTCCAGCACTGCTTGAACCACTTTTTAGTGCGTTTAGACTTAACACTGCCTTACTATATATTTATGGTTGTGAAGAGTTTTAAATACCTCATATAATATATTTCTGAAATACATTAGATGCTTGCAACCTGTCTGACATCGATATTCCTAATACTGCATTATAACTGATTACTGATACTGATATTAAATACTAATACACTTTTGACTTGACTGGACAATATTATTTACATTTGACTATATATCAGACTTGATAATAACACCTGATATGGTACCATGATTCCTGACTCAAGACAAATACTCCTGATTCACTCCTGATTTTGTACCGTGAATTCTGAACAGATTAAAATACAAGATTCACAGGTATTGCTTTTACGGGGATATTACTGAACTCCTGATTATGGAATACTGTATTACCAGAATAAGGATATACTGATACTCCTATTACTGATATGATGTGTGGAACTAAGTGCCACGTGGAACAAAATGCCACATCACACGTCTTTGTGGTGGGGGCCACCTCTTGAATCTGCGGGGTCACCTCTAGAATCCCACATCTCCTCTATTACTGTTTCCCCATAAATCAGTATCGTGAAGCTCAACTGGAAAAAAATCCTAATATATAATAAATATATAACTTACACTGGAGACGGGGGAAACAGATGGACTTCAATAAGTACGTTTTCATAATGGTTTGATGTTGCAACTACTGTTCCGGATCTATGTGAGGCCACAGGTGACCGGGTGGGGTGAACTGGCACCACTGTCATGATCCATTCCTATTACTGTTATGGCTTAGCGGCCGGGATTGGAGGTCAGATCCAATCACACTGAGGTTGTTGTCCCGGGTATGCACGTGGCCCATTATGAACATGATACCTTGATTTCTCATTAGTTTCAAATAACTAACCTCAGACCACTCCTATGTAGATGTATGTGAACTGGGACGCTAGGGCACATACTTAGACATCTGAGTAGGATGAGTCCTAATAATAATAAATATAATAATCATACTACTGACTTGACTCCAATATTGTTCATGATTCCATAGACATGACAACACTATACAGATATACTAACTCTCAGCAACTCTGGTTGTATATGCCGAATTGATGGTGAAGTGAGGTATATGGTATATATAAGAGGGTTTGTTTGGATTATCTCTCGACGTACTAATATCATAGAGCCGGAGATTGAGTTTATACAATTAGCTTTACCTACACGTACATTTTACATATGACATATACTATTCGTACATGCATACATAAATATGCTCTCACTTGATTCCATCTGCATTTACTGTTCACTACATGCTTGTCTTGGGAGCACGTGATCCACTGATATGTTCTGTACACGTGTATTTGCTTTTGTGCACGCCATGGCATTTTTATGTACTCGCTGGCTGCATCCTGATAACCCTGGATCTGCATGTCCAGATCCCGGAGCTTGGACATTGGTGAAGATCCTGTTGCTGATCGGAGTGCACAGCAAAAACGTAGCAAGTCCCAGGATCAAAGCTTGGCAGAAGTTTGGGAACATATCAGATAATCCTCCAGGCCCATCTTCCTTATCTAACTTTCTTGAGATTCCTCCTTCCCGCTCGAGAGCATCTACTACTTTTGGCCCGTGTAAATCTCTTGTAAATCATATTTTGTATCCTATGGTAATGTAATATTCCTGTAATATTGGATCCAGTACTATGATAACAATGTACTTTCACTGTAATGTTGGAATGTATATTATCACTACACTTTCGTACTCTGATTCCTGACTTAATGATATGCTTAGCATGTATACGTATGGGTATTTTACTCTGCGTATATATGTTGCAGTAGCGTCTCCGTATCCGGTGTGGCGGAGCGTTACAGGTTGGTATCAGAGCTTAGATTGAGCTCTTCCACCTTCAGTACAACCCGTCGGCAGATTAATGTGATATTAATTAGCAACTGGAGCAAGAATCAAAGCTATACATTCTAATTCCAAGTACAAGTTATCTGTCCTTCCTGATAATCTACCTTTGAATTCCGAAATCTTTCCATTTTTTCGCCTCTCAGTTCCCATTGTTTTGACTTTTTTAATCTGAGTCAGTAAATCTTTCTGATTATTCCTATTATATCTTGTAACACTGGTAACTATTTCTGATCAACTACCATTGTATCTTGCTGATTCTTTCCGTGTACATCTCCCTCCTTAGGGGCCGTTTGTTTCGCGTAAAAGTCCGTAATTCGTAAATGACTTACAACCCAGTTACAACTACGGTGTTTGTTTGGACCGTAATTCGTAAAAGACTTACACAACCCAATTACCCCTCACTTGCAACCCAATTACCACTCACTTACAGCCCAGTTAGAGTTAATTTTGTGGTCATGCAAATTTGTATTATTTTTTTATGTTAATATTAAATTTTTTTAATATTTAGCATTTTTAATATTTATTTGCAATATTAAAACTTTTTAAATCACCAAATAGTTAATTTTGTGATCAACTTTTTCACTTACGACTTACACATTACGACAACCAAACACCGTAAAGCACAATACACTTTTTCACTTACAACTTTATATTACCAACCAAACACCGTAAAGCTTACATGCATGTAACTCATTTACAAATGTAAAAGACTTTACCAATTACAACTTACGAATTACGGCCAATTACGACAACCAAACAGACCCATGAAATTGCGAGGATGCAATTTTTGTGAGATGGGAAGAATGTAATACCCTAATTCCAGAATACGTATTCTTTTACGGTTTTCGATGTTTTGAATTTGTACATGTCATTTCATGTGCGTATTTTTTCTGTTTGACCCGAAATTTTTACACGAGACTCTGCACTGGCACTAGATTCTATCCTAGAAATTTCACAATTTTTCTTTTTAAATAATGATTTAATTAAATATTTTCTCTCTCCTTCTATTTTCCTTTTCTTTCTTCTTAAAATTCATTTTCTTTTCCAATTTTCTTCATTTTTATTTTTATATTATTTTTCCATGGGACATTTACACAGAACCCCCTAACAAATCAATATTTGCATTTCCAATTCTTTTTTTTCTTTTCTCCATTTTTCTAGAATATTCTATGGCTTTCTCAAGAAGCCAACTATTGGCTTCTCCCACAAGCTTCTTCCCCTCTTCCTTATCTCCTCCCACACCTGCAAAAACCATGGCCAACCCTTTCTTCTCTCCCTTCACCTTTCTCTCTAGAAAATATCAAAAACCCCTCCAAAAATCCTCTAAAAATCATAAAATTCTGCCACCACTTCCTACAACAACTCCACCATCACCATAACCTCTCCTCCACCTTCCCTAAGCCAGCCATAATTTTCCATAATTTTTCCAATTTCATTCTCTCTCTAAAAATGGCCTAAATCTTACTTTCTCTCTCCTCTCTATACTCTTTCTACTTTCTCTCTACCTCCATTTCTACACCAGTCCAGCCACCTCCCTAACCTCCTCCACCTCTCATATTTTCCCCCAATTTTTCCTCTCTCCAAAAACCCTAAAAACTCACACACTCTCTCTTTCTTTCATTTTCTTTCTCTATATTTCTCACTCTCTCTCCTTTTGTTCAGGCCGCCAGCCACCTCGGCCTTCCCCATCTACTCCTCCACCTACTCCACCAATTCCACACCCATCCACCCTTTCTCTCTCCTCCAAAATCAAAACCCTAATTTTCTCTAGATTTTTCTATCTTCAATGCATTTTCTCTCTCTAATACACCTCTCCACAACTTCCTCCTATAGTCCATGGCCAGCCCCTTGGCTGCCCACATGCACACACGTGCACACGTGCACGTGAAATCGGGTATTTTTTCGATATAGGCTAGTACTCTATCCTTGATGAATATGCACACATACAAACTTGTACACGTATATTTTTACATATGCATGCATATTTTATATTCTGGGCATTTATAGAATTTTTCTTTAGTTTTTAAAAATTAACTGTGCATTTTTAGGATTTTCCTGTAATTTAGAAATATCTGTATATTTTAGAAATTTTCCTGTATTTTAGAATTTAACTGTATTTTTTTTGAATTTTTTGTGTATTTAGAAATTGACTGTGTATTTTTAGAAATTTTCTATGTATTTTTAGAAATTTCTTGTGTATTTTTTATGAATTTCCTATATTTTTCTGAAATTATTTGTATTTTTAGGAATTATCTATACTTTTATATATTTTGGTACTAATATCTTTTGCAGGTACCTACTTGGCCTTTCGGTCCTATTAGACCTTCTGGTCTTTCTTATGCTCACTTCCCCATAAGGAGTGCGCTTAGACCTTATGGTCTTGTTTTTGACACTCAACGCCGTTGATTGTTACTTATATGTTTGCTTGTGGGTTCTAACGTCATTTTATGCAAGTATCCAGTTGGCTTTCTGGCCTTATTAGACCTATGGTCTCTCTTATGTCCACTTTCCGAAAGGGAGTGCGCTTAGACCGTTCGCTGTCTCTCAGCTTCGCCTGGTTGGCGTATTTAACGCTCAACACTTTATCACTAGACTTATTTAGGTGAAACTCTATCAGATTTTTGACTCGTAGTCTAAGCCGAGTCATTCCTGTAGCTCCGCCGAGCGCTTTAGTGACTAAACACTGTTCGATGTTTGTGCCTCCAGCACTGCTTGCACCGCTTGTTTGTACGTTTGGCCATAATACTGCCTTATCATATTTTATGGTTGTGAAGAGTTTGAGATACCTGATATAATATATTTTTGAAATACATTAGATTCTTGCAACCTGTCTGACATCGATATTCCTAATACTGCATTATAACTGACTACTAATACTGATATTAAATACTAATACACTACTGACTTGACTGGATAATATTATTTACATCTGACTGTATATCAGACTTGATATTAACACCTGATACGGTACCATGATTCCTGACTCAAGACAAATACTCCTGATTCACTTTTGATTTGGTATCGTGAATCCTAAACAGATTAAAATACAAGATTCACAGATATTGTTTTTACATGGATATTATTATTGAACTCTTGATTACTGAATACTGTATTACCGAATCGAGAATAAGGATATACTGATACTCCTGTTACTGATATGATGTGTGGAACTAAGTACCACGGGGAACAAAGTTCCACATCACACGTCTCTGTGGTGGGGGCCACCTCTTGAATCCACAGGGCCGCCTTTAGAATCCCACATCTCCTCTATTATTGTTTCCCCGTAATTCAGTATCGTGAAGCTCAATTGGAAATAATCCTAATATATAATAAAAATACAACTTATATTGGGGACAGGAGAAACTGATGGACTTCAATAAGTATGTCTTCATAATGATTCGATGTTGCAACTACTGTTTCGGATCTACCTGAGGCCACAGGAGATCGGGTGCGGTGAACTGGCACCCTTGTCATGATCCTTTCCTATTACTGTTCGGTTTAGCAGCCGGGATTGGAGGTCAGATCTAATCACATTGAGGCCGTTATCCTGGGTATGCACGTGACCCATAATGAACATGATACCTTGATTTCTCATCAGTTTTCAATAACCAATCTCAGACTACTCCTATGTGGATGCATGTGAACTGAGACGCTAGGGCACATACCTAAACATCTGAGTAGGACGAGTCCTAATCATAATTATAAATATAATAATCATACCACTGACTTGACTCCAGTATTGTTTATGATTTCACAGATATGACATGACAACACTATAAATATACCAACTCTTAGCAACTCTAGTTGTATATGCCCAGTTTTTGGCAGTTACTTTGTCTCCCCTTCTTATACAACATTCTTCCCACCTTTCAGATAAGCATGACGAAGTCTTCTTCACCTTCTTCTGATGACTCTTCTTGATCTTCAATGGAGGGATTTGCTTTGAAAGCAATCAATTTCTTCTTGGTAGGTTCTCTCCCTTCTCGCACTTCATTTTCATTTTGGGGTTTTGAGGTTCCCAATAAATCTGGAAAAGTGCATCTCCTGACGATCATTCAATTCCCTGAGAGTAGTCGCCTTGACCTTCCAAGCCTTAGGAAGAGCTCTTAGCACCTTCCTTACCTTTTAATCATTATCAATAAAATCACCTAAGGAAGACAAATCATTAGTGATTTTAGTAAAATGTATAAGCATTTCAGCTATGGATTCATTTTCAAGCATGTAAAAGTTCTCATATTGAGAGCCGAGCAAATCAATCTCATATTGAGAACCGAGCAAATCAATCTTAGAACGTTTAACTTGTGAGGTGCCCTCATAGGTAACTATCAAGTCATTTCATACCTCATAAGCCGACTTACAATTAATAACACGTGATAAGTCATTATTGTTCAATACTTGTGTTAGTGCATATTATGCCTTTGCATTGGCCTCATAATTCTTGACGGTTGCCTCGGATCATGAACCCTCATTACTGTGAGGTTCTATAAATTTCTTAGTAATGGCCTTTGCAATCCTAAATCCTATAGACTTAAGAAAAAGGGTCATCTTCACTTTCCCTATGGAAAATTCAACCCATCAAACTTGAGTGGGGACTTAATGCTAGAGAAGTTGTGTGATGTCATGAAATCAAGCAATAATATAAAATAAGTAACAAATGCAATAAATATAGCCAACTAGAGGATCTTTCTAAGATGGTCAAATTAAAGATAGGATTTAGGCTCTGATACTAATTGTAAATCACCGAGAGGGGATGAATAGGTAATGACTATAGGTTGATGACAAATAATAAAGAATAAAAACTAAGTTTAGCAATCCAAGTAAATAATAATATCCAATACAATTCGCAATTGCACAATAAAAGATTGCAATAGATTGAAGAGCAATTATAGCATGCAAATTGTCACGCCCCTCAACTATAATACATATAAAAAGGTACGTATGAGAGCCGGCGATGTATTTTCCAACAAATACGTTAAGCCTCAGCACATTAAATCATTAACAAAGTTTTCAATTATTCCAACTTAAAAGAAATCAAGTACATAATGTTACCGAAGATTTCACTTATTACAATATAATAAAAGTAGAGAATAGAACTATAAAGTCTCTCACATAAGGAGAATGATATCCGCCTACTAGAGATCAACGATGTGCTCGAAGTACCCCTAGTCCTGTGAAGTCTCTGGATCAAAACCTGAGCAAACAAACTTAGGGTCATCAATAGCGATCTAAGTTAGTGATAAAATGAGGGAGTAAAAGAAACACGTTAGAATAGTAGTCACATGCTGATTGAGAAATTTAAGAATTTGTGAACAAAAAGAATGAAGTGTAGATTTCTTAGTCTCAATGCGAATCCGCTGTAGCAAGGGCTCAAGCGGGTCGTGATCCTCAGGGAAGGATGCGATGCAAGCTTTTCGACCCGATTCCTCTGTATCTTCAAAATAAGAGAAAAGAGATTAGATTTGAGATATATGATATGAAAGATGTAGTTTTACTGATCTTCTACCACAACCCTATTGCAAGTTAAGGAGATTGATCATCATATTGAGATGTAAGTAATTCACCCTAGGTTATTATGAATAATTCAAGCAAGAGAAACCAATACAAGATTCTAACTAAGTTACATTATTAAAAACTAAACTATGGTCCAACCTAACATCTAGGTACAGCTTAAGAGAAGAATAATCTTAAATTTAGGCTGTCCTAGTTTTTAAGTTTGAAGTCATGAAGAGTCTTTTAAATATGCAACCTAGATTAAGAAGTCTAGTTATCTGTTTAATCTTCAAGAAAAGTAATTATTAAACCTAGGGTTTCTAGAGATGGTCATCAATCCGATCAAAGCTTAACTGCTCTAGGGTTGCTTTAAGAATCTCAGCAAACCACTAGAGGAAATTAGTTCATCATTTTTTTATTTTTTCAATTTATTTATTTTTTTTATGTTGTTTAATAAGAAAGATTGCAAAGAAGTAAAGAAAAAGAAAACCAGAACAGATCACAGAGAATAAAAATAACTCAAAAGATAATGAAAGAAATGGGAAAAAGGTAACCTTTATTGCAGAATAATCCTCCAATTATAAAGCTCCTTCTTCTCCACAACGTGCATGAAATGAAAATTACAATCTTGCAGAAATTTAAAGAACAATGGCTAAAAGAAAACCCTAATAGTCTCTGGATCCCTTCTCTGCTGCGCATGCAGGGGTATTTATAGGTGCAGAAGGCGATAGAGTTCCGGATAAACACCACCACAGAATCTGGTCGTCCATCTCATCCAGATTGCCGCGGAAACGCGGATTGGGCCGCGATTCTGCGGCAATAAAGTGGCATCTGGCCACGCGCTTTGGCGCGTGGCTTCTCCTGGTCCATCCATCTGGGCGCCTACTTCTGGAAGCTGCATCCTGGCTCTTCATTCTGGATTTTCGAGATAACTTAGAAATTAAGTTACCCTAATCCAAATCCCTTCAAAAAACGAATCTCATCCTTGCATATGTATTTATCCTCATCCACCAAGCATTTAGGATTGGATATAATTCTATCCGTTCCCTCTTTGTAGTATTTGCAATATTTACATCTTGTATTTGCACTTTGACTTCTTGTAATTGCATTTTTGCTCCTGGGCTTGGACTTGGGCTTGGATCTGGGCTTTTGGGCTTCATTAAGCTTTATTTCTTTATTTAATTCAACACTCAAGGCCTGCACATATTAAATAACAAAATATTAATAAATGTGCATTATTATATGAATAAATGTGAAAATGTGATAGTAAATATGATGACAATTATGCATTTTTCACTACCAATCACACCCCCACACTTATCTTTTTGCTCGTCCTCGAGTAAAAATCAAAAAGAAAAAAGAAAATCTAACTAACTCACTTTCGTAGGAATCACGGTTGCACTTAGCATGTGCAACAAGCCGTTAAACCTCTAGGTTACCCTAGAGGACGAGTGTTGTCTCGTGAGGGTTTTCAACGGATTACACCCACAAAATCCATAAAAAGGAAAATATTTGACTTATATTGGAAGAGACTAAGTAGTCTATAAGTTTTAGGATTATCATTTTTATTCATTCTTTAAACTTAGTCTTAATAAAGTCAATTGTTATTCATTTTAGGTAAGGATTAAAATTGAATGTTTGTATAGTCTTTTTCGTTACCAAAAGTCATACGCACCCTTGTGAATCTAGGAATTCCTTAACTTGGACTCTCATGCCTCATAATTATTATTATTGATATTATTTATTTATTTATTTATTTATTTTTTTTGATATATATAACTCATCTAATTTCATTTGTGTAAGTATCAAGGCTTCTTGAGGCCCTCATACCTAACTAATTGATTATTAGATGTGTTAGTACATATATAATATTTCTTAGTTTAGGCTTTCTAATCTGTGGCGCCCCGATCCCGGCGGGTACGGAGACGCCACTGCGACGTACATACGCAGGGCGATGGAACCATCCCGTATGTACGCTAAGCGTCAATACAACACAATACAGGAATCAGAGTGCGAAAAATACGTGATATTATACATTCCAATACAATACAGTACAAGTACTTAGTTATCACCAATTGTGACATAATATTACATCACCAGGTACTACAAAAATAGGATTGTACAGAATACAAAAGATAAACTCACGAGCTGGAAGAGAGAGAATCTCGCGAGCGGAAAAGACTGGACGGGACTACTGCTGATCTGCCTGCTCGTCGAGGTAGGCCTGGTCCTCAGCTGATGGGTCCACCTCGGTCCAACCTATCAAATCTGAACATACAAATCCAGGGTTGTTAGTGGGCAACCCAGCGAGTGCATAAAGAAGCCAAGTGGCAAGTATAAATAAAGGTAAGTGCATCATGCCAAGTATAATATACCAAGATCAATAAACATGGAATAATCATAATAAATAGCAAATCATGAAATAAAGCAAGTGTAGCAGGTCATGAGATCAAATTAGCAAGCATGGGGTAACTAACATAAATGGTAAGTAATAGAATTCATGTAACCATCAGTCAATCATCAAGTTATTATTATTAAGACCCGTTCAATTTGTATGTTTCGGTATATGACCGGTGCCATATACTTCTGTATACAAATCAAGCGAGACTAGTTATTGAAAATTGATGGGGAACGACGAACCATGTTTAGAATGGGTCCCGTGCATGCCCGGGACAACGGTCCAGGAGTATCCGGTACTGAGCCAGAACGTACCGCTAGGTACCGGGACTTACTATATGCCCGAAGGTCTTAATATACGCCCGAACAGGAATAGAGTGTCACCGTTCCCCACAGGATATACCTAGGGGATTATAGCACACCCGGACAGGCAGGCAAGGGGGTAGGGGTGCCAGTACACCCCTCGGAAGCGCCTGGTGGCCTACCAGGTCGAATCCTACAGGAAGTTGTACAACATATTTATGGCCACCATAAACACAGAAGCTATATCGATACCCATCAATTTCCCCCATCCCGGTGTAAGTTGTTTAAATATAACAGAGTCTCAAATAATGATGTTCACGGGGTGTTCACAAATGGACATTATCCATGGTTATCCTATTACGGGGGTCAACAGGAGTATAATATCAGGAGTAATGTCAGGAGCCTCCCTATTTCAGGGGTTCAAGTATACAGGAGTACAGGAGTTCAGGAGTACCAAATATCTGGTAAAAATAATATAATAATCATGTCATGTCCCCGTAATAGTAATAGTCATGAATACGCCATATAAATACAGGTATCAGGAGTAGTAATGTCCGGTCAAGGGTCAAGATGTCAAGTCCAGGTATTTGTACCATATGAAGGCATATCATATACCAAGTGTCAGATGCAGGTGTCAAGTATGTCATATCAAGTACCGGGTCCATATATCGAGTGCCGGTGTAAATACCAAGTGCCAGAGTCATGATTAACATATCAGTATAACATGCCAAGTGTCGGTGTCAGGCGTCACGGGTCAAGTGTAGCATGGCAAATATCAGTGTCAACTATAGCATGGTAAATACCGGTGTCAAATATAGCATAGCTAATACTGGTGTCAAACATAGCATGGTAATTATTGAAATCAAATATAGCATGACAATTATCGGGAATAACTATAGCATGGTAATTATCGAAATTAAATATAGCATGACAATTTTCAGATTTAAATATAGCATGGTAATTATCAGAATTAAATATAATAATTATCAGAATTAAATATAGCATAAAATTTATGCACTAAAATTCCCATAGCAAGTATTATGCATTTTAAAATGTCTACATGTCAATATCTTGTTACAAATATAAAGGTAATTATTTTTAATTTGGTAATAAGCACTCGCCTGAAACCGGGGCGAAATACCGGTTTAAAGTCCAGAAAATCGGTGACCCGCACGAGAATCCACTAGCCCGTAATTACATATATTAAAATATAAATTTATAAAAATATTAGAGAGAATGAGAGAGGAGAGAGAAGATTGTAGGAAAAAGAGAGAAAATATGGTGTATTTTGGAATTTGTTTGGAATTAAAAGGAGGAGGGTATTGATGTAAATATGGGGAAGTAGTTTGAGGGAATGGTGGAGGGTATTTTTGGAAAGGAGAGATAAGTGTTTTTATATTAGGGAAGAAAGAGAATGAAATGAAAAGATTTAAGGAAAGAAAAGAAGAAAGAAAGAAAGAAGAGAAAAGAGAAGGAGGAGGGGGGTCGGATCCCACCGCCGGCGGTGGCCGGCTGGCGCGGCGGCGGCGGCGGCGGCAGCGACGAGCAGGGCGCGCGCGCGGCCTAGGGGGAGGAGGAGTGGTGTTGGGTGTGGTGTTTTGATGCGGTGGTGGTGGTTTTGATGGAGGTGGAAGATGGTGGTGGTGGTGGTTGTGGTGGTTGTGGTGATGATTCGAAGTGATGGGAAGTTAGAGGAGGTGGTGGAGATGATGTTAGGTTGATTAGAATGGAGAATTGGGTGGTGGTGATGGGGAATTTTGGAGAAGATGAAGGTGGAGGTTAATGGGTTTTTGTTGAAATTGGAGGTGGTGGTGGAGTTTTTGGGGTTGATGGAAGTGGAGAAGTGAAGAGGGGGTGTGGAGGAGGGGATGGCCGGCCCTAGGGACGGCGGGGGGTGGCGGCAGTGGTGACGGTGAAGGCGGCGGCCGTGAGTAGGTTGCGTGAGTTGAGTTGTGAAGAAGAAGATGAGTTGCTTCCTTTTTTGGATTTCTTTGATTTCCCTCCAATTGAATGAGTATGAGGGTGATTTAATAGATGATAAAGGAGAGATTTGATGGCTTAGGGGATGGTGATAGGGGATGCGCAGCCATGGCTGTCGGGCGGCGACAACGGGCGAGGATTAAGCCGTTAATCGTGGGGAGAATTCAATGATAATAAAAGAAAATGAAATAAAAGATAGAAAATTAAAAAAAAGATTAAAAAAAAGGAAATAAAATATTTAAAAATTTTTATTACTATCTATTTTATTTGTTAAAATTTCTGATAGCATAAAGTAGTAGAGTAGAGGAGGGAAAAACCAGAAAGAAATCGCCGGTAAAAATATTATTATTTAAATAAGACGAAAATTTGACTGTTTCAGAAACGTACCGAAAAATTCTCAAAAATAGCAAATATTATTCTAAGATACATGGTGAAATCGGATTTGAGAAATTTGATGTAGTTTTCAAATAAAAAATCCTGGAATCTTCCGGCGATACTGGCCGACACCAGGATCGGTCAAATTTTGATAAATTTAGAAAAATCTCAAAAAAAATGTATTTAGATAGAAAATGAAATTCTAAGAAGTACTGTGAAAGCCGTTTCTGAAAATTCAAACCTATTTGAAAACTAAAAATCGGGGAATCGGTCAGCGATACCGACCGATACCGGTTTTGGAGATTTTGCAGAAAAATTTCAGAAAATTTCAGAAAATCATAAAAAATCTAAAATATTAGAAAACACTCTCTGAAACTAAAATCAGTCAAATCAGACTACTAGAAAGTCAAATCGGGCTACTGGCTGGTATCGGGTTCCCGGTCCGGGTCAGGGCTTACTCTCGGTCTGAGAATCCAGATCTGATACCCAAAAATATAAGTGATAACAATTCAAAAACACATACAGGAAGAAAATTGAGCAATATGGTCGAAAAAAATTTTTGGGACTCGTATCTGGGTACGTATCCCGGGTACGGGGTGCTACAATCTACCCACCTAACAAAAATTTCGTCCTCGAAATTTCTATAAGGTAAGAGGTGAACATGGAAATAAATAATTGATAAGACAAGAGATGAAGTACAAGAGAATATTACCACTCAAGGTTCGAACAGATGTAGGTAACGGTCACGAATGACATCTTCCCGCTCCCAAGTCGCTTCTCCCGGACTATGCCTGTTCCATGAAACAAGCACCAATGGGATGGTCCGGTTCTTCAGGGTCTTGACACTTCTGTCCACAATAGCCATTGGTTGCTCAATATATGACAAATCCGGCTGCAACTCCAATTCTGAATAATCCAATACATGGCTCTCATCCCTGATGTATCTTCTCAGCTGTGACACATGAAACACATTGTGCACTCCTTCCAGTGATGGCGGCAACGCCAATCTGTAGGCCACTTCTCCAACTCGCTCCAATATCTCAAACGGGCCTATATACCTTGGACTCAGCTTCCCACGTGCACCAAATCTGATCACTCTCTTGGTCGGAGATATCTTCAGAAATACATGCTCTCCTGCTTGAAACTCCAACGGTCTTCTATGGGAATCTGTCCAACTCTTCTGTCTGTCTTGTGCTGCCCGAAGGTGCTCTTGGATGATCCTGATCTTGTCCACTGCCTGTACTATCACATCAGGTCCCAAATGCCTCCTCTCACCAACCTCATCCCAACATAATGGTGATCTGCATCTCCTGCCGTAAAGGGCTTCGAATGGAGCCATCTTGATGCTCGCCTGATAGCTATTATTGTAGGAAAACTCTGCCAAATGTAGATGGTCTTCCCACAATCCTTTGAAGTCTATCATACAAGCCCTCAACATGTCTTCTAGGATCTGAATGGTCCGTTCAGACTGTCCGTCTGTCTCTGGATGATAAGATGTGCTGAACTTCAGACGAGTCCCCAGACTTTCTTGAAGGCTCTCCCAGAAGCGAGATCTGAACCTCGTGTCCCTGTCTGACACGATACTCACGGGAACTCCATGCAGTCGTACAATCTCCCTCATGTACTTGTCCGCCAGAAGCTCCGTAGATTGCCCCACTCTGAATGGTATGAAATGTGCTGACTTAGTGAGACGGTCAACAACTACCCACACTGCATTGTTCCCCTTTGGACTGCGGGGTAGAGCGGTGACAAAATCCATAGTAACATGCTCCCACTTCCATTCCGGTATTGGCAAAGGCTGTAGTAACCCAGCTGGTCTCTGGTGTTCAGCTTTCACTTGCTGACACACTAGACACTTCGCCACAAACTGTGCGATCTCCCTTTTCATCGCATTCCACCAGAAATGTTGCTTCAGATCCTGATACATCTTAGTTCCTCCAGGGTGTATAGAGTAAGCTGAGTTGTGGGCCTTAGCTAATATCTTCTGTCTAATCTCCCCCTGAGGCACACAAATTCTGCCCCTGAAATAGAGTGCACCATCAGGATGTATGCAAATATCTGACCTCAGCCCCGCTTCCACTTGCTCTCTGAACTTCAACAGTCTGGGATCTTCTTTCTGAGCTTCTCTGATTTCCTCCATCAGTGTCGGCTGGATCTGAAATGCCATCAACTGTACTGATCCACCGGCCCTCCGGGTCACCATCAAATCTAGCCGCCTCATTTCTTTGAGTAACTCCTCTTGCTGAGTGAGCAACATAACCATGTTGGCTTCTGGTCTTCTACTCAGGGCATCTGGTACAACATTAATCTTGCCAGGATGATACTGCAAATCTATATCATAATCTGCCATCAACTCAAGCCATCGCCTCTGCCTCATGTTCAACTCCTTCTGAGTGAAGATGTACTTCAAGCTCTTATGATCAGTGTAAATCAACACTCGGTCACCAAGCAGGTAATGTCTCCATATCTTCAACGCAAAGATCACAGCTGCCAGCTCTAAATCATGCGTTGGGTAGTTCTTCTCATGAGGCTTTAATTGCCTGGATGCATAAGCTACCACATGTCCATGCTGCATCAATACGCATCCAAGGCCCTTCCCTGAGGCATCACAATATACAATCATACCTCCTGTCCCTGAGGGTGTCTTCAAGATTGGAGCCGAAATCAACTTGTTTTTCAACTCCTCAAAAGCAGACGCACACTCCTCAGTCCATAAGTACTTCTCTCCTTTCCTGGTCAGCTTGGTCAATGGAGCTGCAATCTTCGAGAAGTCCTGCACGAACCTTCGATAATATCCAGCTAGTCCGATGAAGCTCCTGATCTCTGTTACGGATTTCGGAGTCGGCCAATCCTTCACCACCTGAATCTTGCTGGGATCCACCGAGATTCCTTCCTTAGAAACAATATGGCCCAAGAATGCTATACTCTCCAGCCAGAACTCACACTTGCTAAGTTTGGCATGAAGCTGCTCCAGTCGGAGAGTCTGTAGCACAATCCTCAAATGCTCCGCATGCTCCTCTTTATCCTTGGAATAGACCAAAATATCATCAATGAATACCAATACAAATTTATCCAGATAGGGAGAGAAGATCCTATTCATCAAGTCCATGAAGACTGCTGGGGCATTTGTAACTCCAAAAGGCATAACTAAGAACTCGTAATGACCATAACGAGTCCTAAATGCCGTCTTCTGAATGTCTTCCTTCTTCACCTTCAACTGATGGTACCCCGACTGCAAATCTAACTTCGAGAACACTTGGGCTCCATGAAGTTGATCAAATAGATCATCAATTCTCGGCAAAGGGTACTTGTTCTTGATGGTGACTTTGTTCAACTCTCTGTAATCAATGCATAATCTCTTGCCACCATCCTTCTTGTTTGTCAACAACACTGGTGCTCTCCAAGGTGAAGTACTCGGTCTAATCAGACCCTTGTTCGAATACTCCAGCAGCTGCTCCTTCAATATAACCAATTCAGTTGGTGCCATCCGGTACGGTGCTTTAGAGATGGGAGTCGCTCCTGGAATAAGATCAATAGAGAACTCCACAACTCTGTCAGGTGAGAGTCCTGATATCTCCTCAAAGACATCCATGAACTCATTCCACACTGACACCATCTTCTTCTTATCTTCTGCAGTGGCACACTCCAGTTGATCTTCCTTCTGAAGGGGCTTGCGTTCTCCAAAGAACTGGAACTCCGGTTGGTGTGGAATCCTGAAGATCACCTTCTTGTTCCGACAGTCGATCACCGCATAATACTTGCTGAGCCAAGTCATGCCTAGGATCACATCGTACCCTCCAGTGTCTAGTACGAACATGTCGGCTTCTAACTTCCTACCACATAACTCCACAGGGCACGCCTTGCTAATCTTATTAGTAGTGACTACCCCATTCCCCGTACTAATCTCCCATTGGTCACCCATACATACTAGGGGTATAGAGTGCAAGGCAATAAATCTACTGGATATGAAGCAATGCGATGCACCAGAGTCAAAAAGTGATAAGACTGGAACTGAGTGGACCAAAATTGTACCTGCCACTACTTCTCCAGATGCCTCAGCTTCCTCTGCTGTCAAGTTGAAAGCTTGGCCTCTCCCGCGGCCTACTCCGGTCCTGGGTCCCCTCTGAGCCTGACCCAGAATCTGACGCTGGGGAGGAAGTGGAGCTCCTCTGCCAACTGGTCCTGGATTCCTCCTCATTGGTGGTGCTGAAAGTGCTGGGGGAGCTGCTCGAGCTGGAGGTGCTGGAGGTGCTGCTCGTACTGGAAGTGCTGGCGGTGCTGGAGCTGCATTCCAGTTCTTCTTGAATGGACACTCTCCCACCGAGTGATTGCCGGATCCGCATGCCAAACACAGTCCATTGGCCATACGGCAGTTCCGCTGATTGTGTCCGAGTTTCTGGCAGTACCCACACACGAGCTGCTGGGAAGGAGGCTGAAATGGCCGTTTGGCTGCTGGGGCACCAAAGGATCTGACTGGGTTCCCCTTGTGCACCTGCTGGAACTGGCGCTTCATAGGTTTGTGCTGCAGTTCAACTCTCCTCTTCTTCTCCAATCCTTGCTCCACATCACGAGCAATAGAAAGAACTTGAGAGTATGTCTTCAGCTGGTGGGGTATAAGCAACATCTGAATATCCACCCTCAGTCCTTGCTGGAATCTACTAGCCCTCTTCTCCTCGTCGGCCACCATATATGGTGCAAACTGACTAAGTCTCAGAAATTCGGCAGCATATTCATCCACTGACCGATTCCACTGCTGCAGCCTAATAAACTGCTCCTCCATCTCCTTCTGAGCAGTTGCAGGAAAAAACCTCTCATAGAAGCCCTTCGAAAACTGGTTCCAAGAGATAGGCTTCTCCAGCCTCGCCTCCTCAGCTAGCCACCAAGTCCTCGCCACATCTTTCAACTGGATCTTGGCCAGTTCCACCTAGTTTTCAGCAGGAATCTTGGCCGCCTTCAAAAGATCGGTCATGTCGATCAACCATTGCTCTGCATCCAGGGGCTTCTCTGTACCTGAAAATTCTGCTGGCTGCAATCTCTGAAAATCTGAAATAGTACCTGGCCTCTGCTCCCGGGGCGCAGTCAGCAATCCTTGCCGTAGGAGCTCTACCTGCTGCTGCTGGCTATCCATCATCCCCTGGAGTAGCCTCATCATATCGTTCTCCCCGTTCGGACTTTCACGGGAAGTGCTGGGACCGTTCCGTGTCCCCCGCCTCTCCATATTCGAGCCGACAGAAAAGGTGATGAAATAAGAAACTTCATGAGATTTCGAAAATCAAGGGATGGATTTCAAGGAAAGAATAGATAACTTTGTACTTGTAATTGGAATGTATAATAAGGACTCGTGTGACTCAGTCGCAAATTAATCCAACATTAATTTGCAGACTGGCTGTACTGAAGGTGTGAGAGCCTAGGCTCTGATACCAACCTGTGGCGCCCCGATCCCGGCGGGTACGGAGACGCCACTGCGACGTACATACGCAGGGCGATGGAACCATCCCGTATGTGCGCTAAGCGTCAATACAACACAATACAGGAATCAGAGTGCGAAAAATACGTGATATTATACATTCCAATACAATACAGTACAAGTACTTAGTTATCACCAATTGTGACATAATATTACATCACCAGGTACTACAAAAATAGGATTGTACAGAATACAAAAGATAAACTCATGAGCTGGAAGAGAGAGAATCTCGCGAGCGGAAAAGACTGGACGGGACTACTGCTGATCTGCCTGCTCGTCGAGGTAGGCCTGGTCCTCAGCTGATGGGTCCACCTCGGTCCAACCTGTCAAATCTGAACATACAAATCCAGGGTTGTTAGTGGGCAACCCAGCGAGTGCATAAAGAAGCCAAGTGGCAAGTATAAATAAAGGTAAGTGCATCATGCCAAGTATAATATACCAAGATCAATAAACATGGAATAATCATAATAAATAGCAAATCATGAAATAAAGCAAGTGTAGCAGGTCATGAGATCAAATTAGCAAGCATGGGGTAACTAACATAAATGGTAAGTAATAGAATTCATGTAACCATCAGTCAATCATCAAGTTATTATTATTAAGACCCGTTCAATTTGTATGTTTCGGTATATGACCGGTGCCATATACTTCTGTATACAAATCAAGCGAGACTAGTTATTGGAAATTGATGGGGAACGACGAACCATGTTTAGAATGGGTCCCGTGCATGCCCGGGACAACGGTCCAGGAGTATCCGGTACTGAGCCGGAACGTACCGCTAGGTACCGGGACTTACTATATGCCCGAAGGTCTTAATATACGCTCGAACAGGAATAGAGTGTCACCGTTCCCCACAGGATATACCTAGGGGATTATAGCACACCCGGACAGGCAGGCAAGGGGGTAGGGGTGCCAGTACACCCCTCGGAAGCGCCTGGTGGCCTACCAGGTCGAATCCTAAAGGAAGTTGTACAACATATTTATGGCCACCATAAACACAGAAGCTATATCGATGCCCATCAATTTCCCCCATCCCGGTGTAAGTTGTTTAAATATAACAGAGTCTCAAATAATGATGTTCACGGGGTGTTCACAAATGGACATTATCCATGGTTATCCTATTACGGGGGTCAACAGGAGTATAATATCAGGAGTAATGTCAGGAGCCTCCCTATTTCAGGGGTTCAAGTATACAGGAGTACAGGAGTTCAGGAGTACCAAATATCTGGTAAAAATAATATAATAATCATGTCATGTCCCCGTAATAGTAATAGTCATGAATACGCCATATAAATACAGGTATCAGGAGTAGTAATGTCCGGTCAAGGGTCAAGATGTCAAGTCCAGGTATTTGTACCATATGAAGGCATATCATATACCAAGTGTCAGATGCAGGTGTCAAGTATGTCATATCAAGTACCGGGTCCATATATCGAGTGCCGGTGTAAATACCAAGTGCCAGAGTCATGATTAACATATCAGTATAACATGCCAAGTGTCGGTGTCAGGCGTCACGGGTCAAGTGTAGCATGGCAAATATCAGTGTCAACTATAGCATGGTAAATACCGGTGTCAAATATAGCATAGCTAATACTGGTGTCAAACATAGCATGGTAATTATTGAAATCAAATATAGCATGACAATTATCGGGAATAACTATAGCATGGTAATTATCGAAATTAAATATAGCATGACAATTTTCAGATTTAAATATAGCATGGTAATTATCAGAATTAAATATAATAATTATCAGAATTAAATATAGCATAAAATTTATGCACTAAAATTCCCATAGCAAGTATTATGCATTTTAAAATGTCTACATGTCAATATCTTGTTACAAATATAAAGGTAATTATTTTTAATTTGGTAATAAGCACTCGCCTGAAACCGGGGCGAAATACCGGTTTAAAGTCCAGAAAATCGGTGACCCGCACGAGAATCCACTAGCCCGTAATTACATATATTAAAATATAAATTTATAAAAATATTAGAGAGAATGAGAGAGGAGAGAGAAGATTGTAGGAAAAAGAGAGAAAATATGGTGTATTTTGGAATTTGTTTGGAATTAAAAGGAGGAGGGTATTGATGTAAATATGGGGAAGTAGTTTGAGGGAATGGTGGAGGGTATTTTTGGAAAGGAGAGATAAGTGTTTTTATATTAGGGAAGAAAGAGAATGAAATGAAAAGATTTAAGGAAAGAAAAGAAGAAAGAAAGAAAGAAGAGAAAAGAGAAGGAGGAGGGGGGGTCGGATCCCACCGCCGGCGGTGGCCGGCTGGCGCGGCGGCGGCGGCGGCAGCGACGAGCAGGGCGCGCGCGCGGCCTAGGGGGAGGAGGAGTGGTGTTGGGTGTGGTGTTTTGATGCGGTGGTGGTGGTTTTGATGGAGGTGGAAGATGGTGGTGGTGGTGGTTGTGGTGGTTGTGGTGATGATTCGAAGTGATGGGAAGTTAGAGGAGGTGGTGGAGATGATGTTAGGTTGATTAGAATGGAGAATTGGGTGGTGGTGATGGGGAATTTTGGAGAAGATGAAGGTGGAGGTTAATGGGTTTTTGTTGAAATTGGAGGTGGTGGTGGAGTTTTTGGGGTTGATGGAAGTGGAGAAGTGAAGAGGGGGTGTGGAGGAGGGGATGGCCGGCCCTAGGGACGGGGGGGCGGCGGCGGTGGTGATGGTGAAGGCGGCGGCCGTGAGTGGGTTGCGTGAGTTGAGTTGTGAAGAAGAAGATGAGTTGCTTCCTTTTTGGATTTCTTTGATTTCCCTCCAATTGAATGAGTATGAGGGTGATTTAATAGATGATAAAGGAGAGATTTGATGGCTTAGGGGATGGTGATAGGGGATGCGCAGCCATGGCTGTCGGGCGGCGACAACGGGCGAGGATTAAGCCGTTAATCGTGGGGAGAATTCAATGATAATAAAAGAAAATGAAATAAAAGATAGAAAATTAAAAAAAAAGATTAAAAAAAAGGAAATAAAATATTTAAAAATTTTTATTACTATCTATTTTATTTGTTAAAATTTCTGGTAGCATAAAGTAGTAGAGTAGAGGAGGGAAAAACCAGAAAGAAATCGCCGGTAAAAATATTATTATTTAAATAAGACGAAAATTTGACTGTTTCAGAAACTTACCGAAAAATTCTCAAAAATAGCAAATATTATTCTAAGATACATGGTGAAATCGGATTTGAGAAATTTGATGTAGTTTTCAAATAAAAAATCTTGGAATCTTCCGGCGATACTGGCCGACACCAGGATCGGTCAAATTTTGATAAATTTAGAAAAATCTCAAAAAAAATGTATTTAGATAGAAAATGAAATTCTAAGAAGTACTGTGAAAGCCGTTTCTGAAAATTCAAACCTATTTGAAAACTAAAAATCGGGGAATCAGTCAGCGATACCGACCGATACCGGTTTTGGAGATTTTGCAGAAAAATTTCAGAAAATTCCAGAAAATCATAAAAAATCTAAAATATTAGAAAACACTCTCTGAAACTAAAATCAGTCAAATCAGACTACTAGAAAGTCAAATCGGGCTACTGGCTGGTATCGGGTTCCCGGTCCGGGTCAGGGCTTACTCTCGGTCTGAGTATCCAGATCTGATACCCAAAAATATAAGTGATAACAATTCAAAAACACATACAGGAAGAAAATTGAGCAATATGGTCGAAAAAAATTTTTGGGACTCGTATCTGGGTACGTATCCCGGGTACGGGGTGCTACATAATCCACCCATGTAGCGAACTTAAAGTCGATGACTCCCAAACCGGTCGGTCTTAGGGCACCAGGTGAGAAAACACCCCGCCGACTCAAATTCGAGTGAACTAGGCCACAAAACTAAGGATTTTATTTATTAACTCACCTTTAGGCGTGAATACTTATGCTTCATGAGGCACATGTATCCAGCTTAATTAGTGATTGAATTTTTTTTTTTTTTTTGTATATATGAGGCACAAGGGTCTTTGTCTTAGAATCCTAGATATGTACTAGAAATGCACATTTCATTAAGGTAAAAATTAAGACTAACTAATTATTCAAATTCTCCTCCTATACCTAAAATTTAAACAATTTATTTATTTTGACCAAGTTTTTAGAAATCCTAATCATGATTTTCCTAATCCTTAAAACTAACTTAGATTTCTTTCAAAAAAATAAGTCAAAGTATTATCCTTTTTATAAAATTTTTTTATATTATATATTTTTTATTTTTTTTATTTTTTTTTTTTTTATTTTTATTTATTTATTTTTTTTGCAATAAATAAAGAGAAAAAAAATATTTCTATCTTCTTTTATTATTTTTATTATTTTTTTATTTTTTATTTTTTTACATATATTACATACCCTTCCCCCACACTTGTTTCATGCATTGTCCCTAATGTATGAATGAAATGCATGGATGCATAAACTGGCAGAAAGATATAGTTACCGATACAGTGGGTCAAAAAGACTCATGGCTGCATTTACTTCCGGTACTGACTCCAAAAAGATTTTAAGACGTTGACCATTTACCTTGAATGCATTGCCATTTTGGGATCGTAGATCTCTATGGCTCCGTATAGAAACACAGTCTTAACAATGAAGGGCCCTGTCCATCTTGACTTCAACTTGCCAGGAAAGAGATGAAGTCTAGAGTTATAGAGTAAAATTTTTTGTCCTTGGACAAACGTTTTTCTAGTGATGAACTTGTCATGAAAAACCTTAACTCTATCCTTCGCAATCTTCGCATTATCGTATGCTTCATTCCTTAATTCCTCTAGTTCAGAAATTTGCAATTTCCGAAGCTCACCGGTCTTTTCTAGATCGAAATTTAGCTGCTTAATTGCCCATAGGGCCCGGTGCTCTAGCTCAACAGGAAGGTGGCAAGCCTTTCCAAAGACTAGTCTGTAGGGAGACATTCCTAGAATCGTCTTAAAGGCAGTCCTATATGCCCATAGGGCATCCACCAGTTTGGTGGACCAGTCCTTCCTATTCTGATTCACAGTTTTCTCTAAGATGAGCTTGACTTGCCTATTGGAAACTTCTACCTGTCCGCTAGTTTGAGGATGGTAAGGCGTAGACAACTTGTGAGTTATGGCATATTTTCGCATAAGAGCTTCAAAAGTTCTATTGCAAAAATGTGTGCCATTGTCACTAATGATGGCTCGAGGGATTCCAAAGCGTGAGATGATATTATCTTTCAAAAATTTGACAACAACTTTGTTGTCATTTGTCTTGCAAGGGACAGCTTCAACCCATTTTGACACGTAGTCTACGACCAACAAGATGTATTGGTGCCCAAACGAATTAGGGAGGGGTCCCATAAAATCGATGCCCCAGACATCGAAAAGTTCTACTTCTAGAATAGGATTTAGGGGCATCATATTTCGTTTGGAAATTCTTCCTGTCATTTGACATTTTGCGCAAGTTTTGCAATACTCAAATGAGTCTCTAAACACGGTTGGCCAATAAAAGCCACTTTGCAGGATCTTTTCGGCAGTTTTGCGGGGACCAAAGTGTCCACCGCAAGCGAACTCATGACAGAAAGCTAGAACACTTCTAGTTTCCTCGTCGGGGACACATCTCCTAATGATTTGGTCGCTACAATATTTGAAAAGATAAGGATCTTCCCACATGTAATACCGGACTTGAGACAAGAATCGGTATCTATCCTGTTTTGACCAATTAGGTGGTGTTTGGTTTGTGACTAAGTAATTTACTATGTCAGCAAACCATGGCTTCTTAGAGATGGCTAGAAGTTGTTCATCGGGGAAATTGTCATTGATGGGCAGTTTGTCAGAAGGTGCGTTTGGCACACGAGAGAGATGGTCTGCTACGACATTTTCGACACCTTTTTTATCTCGAATTTCGAGATCGAATTCTTGAAGGAGAAGGATCCAACGAATGAGTCGGGCCTTCGCATCTTTTTTAAGCATAAGGTATCGAAGTGCAGAATGGTCAGTGAAAATCGTGGTTTTGGTCCCAAGTAGGTATGGGCGGAATTTCTCTAAAGCGAACACTACTGCCAAGAATTCCTTCTCGGTTGTAGTATAGTTCATTTGGGCGTCATTGAGCGTCCTACTCGAATAGTAGATCACGTGCTGCTTGTTATCCTTACGCTGCCCTAAGACAGCACCTATCGCAAAATCTGAGGCATCACACATGATCTCAAAAGGCTTGGACCAGTCCGGAGGTGAGATGATAGGAGCAGAGATAAGTTCCACTTTCAATTTCTCCCACGCACTATTGCACCTATCATCAAAGATGAAGGGCACGTTTTAGCTAGAAGGTTTGTAAGGGGTCTAGCAATTTTGCTAAAATCCTTAATGAACCTACGATAAAACCCAGCGTGTTCTAAGAAAGACCGAATGTCCTTCACGCATCGTGGAAGTGGAAGTTTGGCTATGATCTCCACCTTGGCCTTGTCTACCTTAATCCCTTCCCTAGATATCTCATGACCTAGGACAATTCCATGCTGCACCATGAAATGACACTTTTTCCAGTTGAGGGTCAAGTTCTTTTCGGTGCACCTACTCAGTACTAGCTCCAAGTGATGGAGACACTGGTCAAATGAGTTCCCATAGACGGAGAAGTCGTCCATGAAAATCTCTAAGAAACGCTCGACCATATCAGAAAACAGGCTTAACATACAACGTTGGAATGTGGCGGGGGCATTGCATAAGCCGAAAGGCATTCGACGGTAGGCAAATGTCCCAAATGGGCACGTGAACGTTGTTTTTTCTTGGTCCTCCGAGGCTATAGGGATATGGTTATACCCTGAATAACCGTCCAAGAAGCAGTAGTACTCATGACCGGCTAATCTTTCCAGCATTTGGTCAATAAATGGGAGGGAAAAATGATCTTTCCTAGTGGCTGCGTTCAACTTGCGGTAGTCTATGCATACTCTAACCTTGGTAGGCAATCGTGTTTGCACTAACTCATGCTTGTCATTCTCTACCACAGTAAAGCTGGACTTCTTAGGGACCACATGCATTGGGCTATGCTATCGGAAATGGGATAAATGATCCCATTATCTAACAGTTTCACTATTTCAGCGTGTACAGCCTCCTGCATGAGTGGGTTTAGCCTACGCTGTGGATCCCTTTTCGGTCTAACCCCTTCCTCTAGATGGATACGATGCTGGACTATCGTAGGGCTCAGTCCCTTGATATCTGCCATAGTCCAACCAATGGCTTCCCTATGTCTCCTAAGGGTTGCCAATAGGTCCTCCTCTTGCCTATTGGTCAAATTAGATGCAACTATGACCGGTAACGTCTCTTGTTCACTTGCTTCTAAATCTTCCTCTTCCTCTGACTCAAGTGTGATCTCCTCATTATGCTCACTCGTCATGTTCTCAATGAAGTTAACCTCAAAGGGTTGGTCGGTCACATCGTAGGGATGCTTACCTAGGTTGAAAACATTGACTTCCTTGGTCATATCCCCAAAAGTCAGTCTCATGGATCCGTTTCTACAATTTATGATTGCATTTGCGGTTGCTAGGAACGGTCTTCCTAAGATGACGGGAGTTTGGGACCTAGGATTAGACACAGGTTGTGTCTCTAAGACAATGAAATCGACTGGGTAAATGAATTCTCCCACCCGTATGAGAACATCATTGATCTCTCCCTTAGGAACTTTGATTGAGCGGTCAGCCAACTGAATAGTGACTTGGGTCAGGTTGAGTTCACCTAATCCAAGTTGTTGATATACGGAGAAAGGGAGCAAATTGATGCTGGCTCCTAAATCGAGGAGTGCTCGATTGATTTCGGCTCGACCTATGGTGCAAGAGATGGTGGGGCAACCAGGGTCCTTATACTTAATAGGGATCTGGTTGGACAATAGCTCACTAATGTTAGTGGCTAGAAAAACCTTCTTAGGCACATTAGTCTTTCTTTTCTTGGTGCACATGTCCTTAAGGAATTTGGCATAACTAGGAACCTGTTGGATTGCATCAAGAAGTGGGATGTTGAGCCTAACTTGATTGAACACCTCTAATAATTTCTCCATATGTGCATTATTGTTGCTTCTAAGCCTATTTGGAAATGGAGCTATAGGCTGGTGCACCTGTCCTGCTGACTTTTCAACTTCAGTTTCTTTGGAGCTGGGTGGAGAGGGAGTGGAGCTAGATGGAATGGATGAGTGAGATGGATCCTGTGGCATGGATACTTGATTATCAACTTGTTTCCCCGATCTGAGTGTATGAACCATGTGACACTGATTTGGGTCTTGAGCCTCATTGGCTGGCCTAGGATTCCTAGGATTTGGCAATGGTTGACTCGGTAGGGTACCCCTCTGTCTTTCTTGCTGATTTAATTGGATCTCTATCCTGGTCAAGACTTGAGCTAGTGTGTCATGGCTTTTAACAAGAGTGTCCACCTTTCTTTCCATGTTTGAAAGCCTTGTTTCCATTTGTGAATATTGGAAAGATGGTGGAGGATTTTGACTAGGAAAACTTTGCTGATAGGGCGGATTTTGGAAATTGTTGGAGAATTTGGGCCTAATTTGATCATTGTTGCTTGGGCCCCATGAAAAATTGGGATGATTTCTCCAACCAGGATTGTAGGTGGGTGAATAAGGATTGTTGGCGGGCCTTGTGAAGGCCGCACTCATATGTTCGGGCAAGCTTTGATGCGCGAAAAAGACAGGACATTCCTCGAACACATAGTTCATATCTTGACAATAAGTATAGCCCGCCGAAGATGTTGGGCTGACTTGGTTCACAGAGACTGGCTCTTTAGTTTCAAAGGCCTCTAATCTTCGCATAACAGCAGCTAACTTAGCATCGGTTGCTATGTTGGCCTCAATGGAATGGATACCTCCTTTAGAAGAAGTAGGGTCATTAGTCCTAAATTTTTCCAGAGTAGGTTCCCATTGGATGGTATTTTCAGCTAATTCCTCATACAATTCCCATCCTTCATTTTCGTTCTTTTTCATAAATCCTCCTTGGCACATGGATTCTAACAACGTTTTAGTTTGATATTCTAATCCATCATATAGAACTTGGCTAAGTCGCCATTTCTCTATCCCATGGTGAGGGCATTGGGCAAGAAGGTCCTTAAAATGTTCGAAATATTTCCAAAAAGGCTTATTTGCTGTTTGCTTAAACTGTAGGATATTCTTTCTAATCAGTGCAGTCTTGTGAACGGGATAAAATTTCTTTAAGAAGGCCTTAACGAAATTATCCCAAGAAGATATAGAACCGACCTCTAGACTGTAGAGCCATTTCTTTGCTAAATCCTTCAAAGCAAAGGGGACAAACCTAAGTTCGATGTCATCTTTTCCTAACTTAGGAATATTCATCATGAGACATACTTCCTTAAATTTCCTTATGAAGAAGTATGCATCCTCGGAGTCAAGTCCATGAAATTTCGGAAGGGTGTTGATGTATTGTGGCTTAAGCTCAAATGGGTCAACACCTTCATCGTTAAGCTTGATGCAAGAAGGAAGAGAAGTCCTGATAGGATAGATCCTATCTTGGAGTGATGGCGGTTGTGCCATGTGTGAGTCGGGCTTGAGCTCGGGTGGTGAACTAGTTCTAGTTAGCCGGGATGTAAGTGGGTCTCTCGACCAAGCGGACATGCACAATGAGCAAACAAGTTCACCCAATCAATCAATAGAAAAGAAAAATAATCAAAAATCCTAATCTAGGGTAAGCCTTGACCTAGACGACTCCTAACTTTAGACTGTCCTTAGGAGGTCTACTGTCGACGTTAACCACAAGCTAATCGGCCAGGTAGGTGGCAAGACGGGTGGGAGGTTTTCCGTCAGAGACGTTCCTTAATTAAATAACCACCATTCTTCGGGCTTTCGGCCCTCAATCCCCTGCCTAGACACCGATTTGACAAGAGTTAATTTCGAACAATTTTTCTCCTTCGGTCAATCTCCTATTGAGTCCGAGTTAACCTAGGGCCAACGTCTAGTCAAATTTTACTTAAGGTTAGGGTTGTGAGTGTGACGGATATGATTTATGGGCCAAGGAAGGGTGATGAAATCCCCACCTTATCTTGCTTATGGGTTATGCCCTTAAGATATTTTTGTGTACGTGTAAAGCTGTAGAAAAGTAATCACTCAAGAAAGCAGTAAACAACCAATAGTGTTTCCTAATCTATATGCTATGCAAACGTACCTTGTCGCCAGCACTCTTCAACAGAATTAAAAAAAATTAAAATAGACACGTGCCCTAAATGCAAGAGTCTAAAAAATTTTTTTATTTTCAACAAATGGGTTAATGTTATTAATTAGCAGTTGCAGAGTGATCACAGAGAAATTTAATCACAACAGTAAGCAGATTTTGCAATTCTGAGCAACCTGCAGAAATTTGGATGAGTAGTTAACTACTCTTGCCGCGGAATTGCGGCTATTGCCGCGGATCCGCGGCAAAGAAGTAGGCCCTGATGCTCTGCCTTCGAGGGCAGAGGCACAGAGTTGCTATGTGTCCTCGCTGCTGCTTTATTTTCCTGTTCTCTTTATCTGCAAACAGAAAGAATAAAAAATGATTAGATTGAGGAAATCGTGCCGTTCCTTCCCCGGCAACGGCGCCAAAATTTGATTGAGAAATTTAAGAATTTGTGAACAAAAAGAATGAAGTGTAGATTTCTTAGTCTCAATGCGAATCCGCTGTAGCAAGGGCTCAAGCGGGTCGTGATCCTCAGGGAAGGATGCGATGCAAGCTTTTCGACCCGATTCCTCTGTATCTTCAAAATAAGAGAAAAGAGATTAGATTTGAGATATATGATATGAAAGATGTGGTTTTGCTGATCTTCTACCACAACCCTATTGCAAGTTAAGGAGATTGATCATCATATTGAGATGTAAGTAATTCATCCTAGGTTATTATGAATAATTCAAGCAAGAGAAACCAATACAAGATTCTAACTAAGTTACATTATTAAAAACTAAACTATGGTCCAACCTAACATCTAGGTACAGCTTAAGAGAAGAATAATCTTAAATTTAGGCTGTCCTAGTTTTTAAGTTTGAAGTCATGAAGAGTCTTTTAAATATGCAACCTAGATTAAGAAGTCTAGTTATCTGTTTAATCTTTAAGAAAAGTAATTATTAAACCTAGGGTTTCTAGAGATGGTCATCAATCCGATCAAAGCTTAACTGCTCTAGGGTTGCTTTAAGAATCTCAGCAAACCACTAGAGGAAATTAGTTCATCATTTTTTTATCTTTTCAATTTATTTATTTTTTTATGTTGTTTAATAAGAAAGATTGCAAAGAAGCAAAGAAAAAGAAAACCAGAACAGATCACAGAGAATAAAAATAACTCAAAAGATAATGAAAGAAATGGGAAAAAGGTAACCTTTATTGCAGAATAATCCTCCAATTACAAAGCTCCTTCTTCTCCACAACGTGCATGAAATGAAAATTACAATCTTGCAGAAATTTAAAGAACAATGGCTAAAAGAAAACCCTAATAGTCTCTGGATCCCTTCTCTGCTGCGCATGCAGGGGTATTTATAGGTGCAGAAGGCGATAGAGTCCCGGATAAACACCACCACAGAATCTGATCGTCCATCTCATCCAGATTGCCGCGAAAACGCGGCTTGGGCCGCGATTCTGCGGCAATACAGTGGCATCTGGCCACGCGCTTTGGCGCGTGGCTTCTCCTGGTCCATCCATCTGGGCGCCTACTTCTGAAAGCTGCATCCTGGCTCTTCATTCTGGACTTTCGAGATAACTTAGAAATTAAGTTACCCTAATCCAAATCCCTTCAAAAAACGAATCTCATCCTTGCATATGTATTTATCCTCATCCACCAAGCATTTAGGATTGGATATAATTCTATCCGTTCCCTCTTTGTAGTATTTGCAATATTTACATCTTGTATTTGCACTTTGACTTCTTGTAATTGCATTTTTGCTCCTGGGCTTGGACTTGGGCTTGGATCTGGGCTTTTGGGCTTCATTAAGCTTTATTTCTTTATTTAATTCAACACTCAAGGCCTGCACATATTAAATAACAAAATATTAATAAATGTGCATTATTATATGAATAAATGTGAAAATGTGATAGTAAATATGATGACAATTATACATTTTTCACTACCAATCACACCCCCACACTTATCTTTTTGCTCGTCCTCGAGTAAAAATCAAAAAGAAAAAAGAAAATCTAACTTACTCACTTTCGTAGGAATCACGGTTGCACTTAGCATGTGCAACAAGCCGTTAAACCTCTAGGTTACCCTAGAGGACGAGTGTTGTCTCGTGAGGGTTTTCAGCGGATTACACCCACAAAATCCATAAAAAGGAAAATATTTGACTTATATTGGAAGAGACTAAGTAGTCTATAAGTTTTAGGATTATCATTTTTATTCATTCTTTAAACTTAGTCTTAATAAAGTCAATTGTTATTCATTTTAGGTAAGGATTAAAATTGAATGTTTGTATAGTCTTTTTCGTTACCAAAAGTCATACGCACCCTTGTGAATCTAGGAATTCCTTAACTTGGACTCTCATGCCTCATAATTATTATTATTGATATTATTTATTTATTTATTTATTTATTTTTTTTGATATATATAACTCATCTAATTTTCTTTCGTGTAAGTATCAAGGCTTCTTGAGGCCCTCATACCTAACTAATTGATTATTAGATGTGTTAGTACATATAT
Source organism: Agave tequilana (assembly GCA_038442645.1). Classification (NCBI taxonomy): domain Eukaryota; kingdom Viridiplantae; phylum Streptophyta; class Magnoliopsida; order Asparagales; family Asparagaceae; genus Agave; species Agave tequilana. The sequence continues at coordinate 45,090 of JAVJIF010032099.1, read as the reverse complement.
AATATTTCTTAGTTTAGGCTTTCTAATCCACCCATGTAGCGAACTTAAAGTCGATGACTCCCAAACCGGTCGGTCTTAGGGCACCAGGTGAGAAAACACCCCGCCGACTCAAATTCGAGTGAACTAGGCCACAAAACTAAGGATTTTATTTATTAACTCACCTTTAGGCGTGAATACTTATGCTTCATGAGGCACATGTATCCAGCTTAATTAGTGATTGAATTTTTTTTTTTTTTGTATATATGAGGCACAAGGGTCTTTGTCTTAGAATCCTAGATATGTACTAGAAATGCACATTTCATTAAGGTAAAAATTAAGACTAACTAATTATTCAAATTCTCCTCCTATACCTAAAATTTAAACAATTTATTTATTTTGACCAAGTTTTTAGAAATCCTAATCATGATTTTCCTAATCCTTAAAACTAACTTAGATTTCTTTCAAAAAAAATAAGTCAAAGTATTATCCTTTTTATAAAATTTTTTATATTATATATTTTTTATTTTTTTTATTTTTTTATTTTTTATTTTTTATTTATTTATTTTTTGCAATAAATAAAGAGAAAAAAAATATTTCTATCTTCTTTTATTATTTTTATTATTTTTTTATTTTTTTATTTTTTATTTTTTTACATATATTACATACCCTTCCCCCACACTTGTTTCATGCATTGTCCCTAATGTATGAATGAAATGCATGGATGCATGAACTGGCAGAAAGATATAGTTACCGATACAGTGGGTCAAAAAGACTCATGGCTGCATTTACTTCCGGTACTGACTCCAAAAAGATTTTAAGACGTTGACCATTTACCTTGAATGCATTGCCATTTTTGGGGTCGTAGATCTCTATGGCTCCGTATGGAAACACAGTCTTAACAATGAAGGGCCCTGTCCATCTTGACTTCAACTTGCCAGGAAAGAGATGAAGTCTAGAGTTATAGAGTAAAACTTTTTGTCCTTGGACAAACGTTTTTCTAGTGATGAACTTGTCATGAAAAACCTTAACTCTATCCTTCGCAATCTTCGCATTATCGTATGCTTCATTCCTTAATTCCTCTAGTTCAGAAATTTGCAATTTCCGAAACTCACCGGCCTTTTCTAGATCGAAATTTAGCTGCTTAATTGCCCATAGGGCCCAGTGCTCTAGCTCAACAGGAAGGTGGCAAGCCTTTCCAAAGACTAGTCTGTAGGGAGACATTCCTAGAATCGTCTTAAAGGCAGTCCTATATGCCCATAGGGCATCCACCAGTTTGGTGGACCAGTCCTTCCTATTCTGATTCACAGTTTTCTCCAAGATGAGCTTGACTTGCCTATTGGAAACTTCTACCTGTCCGCTAGTTTGAGGATGGTAAGGCGTAGACAACTTGTGAGTTATGGCATATTTTCGCATAAGAGCTTCAAAAGTTCTATTGCAAAAATGTGTGCCATTGTCACTAATGATGGCTCGAGGGATTCCAAAGCGTGAGATGATATTATCTTTCAAAAATTTGACAACAACTTTGTTGTCATTTGTCTTGCAAGGGACAGCTTCAACCCATTTTGACACGTAGTCTACGGCCAACAAGATGTATTGGTGCCCAAACGAATTAGGGAGGGGTCCCATAAAATCGATGCCCCAGACATCGAAAAGTTCTACTTCTAGAATAGGATTTAGGGGCATCATATTTCGTTTGGAAATTCTTCCTGTCATTTGACATTTTGCGCAAGTTTTGCAATACTCAAATGAGTCTCTAAACACGGTTGGCCAATAAAAGCCACTTTGCAGGATCTTTTCGGCAGTTTGCGGGGACCAAAGTGTCCACCGCAAGCGAACTCATGACAGAAAGCTAGAACACTTCTAGTTTCCTCGTCGGGGACACATCTCCTAATGATTTGGTCGCTACAATATTTGAAAAGATAAGGATCTTCCCACATGTAATACCGGACTTGAGACAAGAATCGGTATCTATCCTGTTTTGACCAATTAGGTGGTGTTTGGTTTGTGACTAAGTAATTTACTATGTCAGCAAACCATGGCTCCTTAGAGATGGCTAGAAGTTGTTCATTGGGGAAATTGTCATTGATGGGCAGTTTGTCAGAAGGTGCGTTTGGCACACGAGAGAGATGGTCTGCTACGACATTTTCGACACCTTTTTTATCTCGAATTTCGAGATCGAATTCTTGAAGGAGAAGGATCCAACGAATGAGTCGGGCCTTCGCATCTTTTTTAAGCATAAGGTATCGAAGTGCAGAATGGTCAGTGAAAATCGTGGTCTTGGTCCCAAGTAGGTATGGGCGGAATTTCTCTAAAGCGAATACTACTGCCAAGAATTCCTTCTCGGTTGTAGTATAGTTCATTTGGGCGTCATTGAGCGTCCTACTCGAATAGTAGATCACGTGCTGCTTGTTATCCTTACGCTGCCCTAAGACAGCACCTATCGCAAAATCTGAGGCATCACACATGATCTCAAAAGGCTTGGACCAGTCCGGAGGTGAGATGATAGGAGCAGAGATAAGTTCCACTTTCAATTTCTCCCACGCACTATTGCACCTATCATCAAAGATGAAGGGCACGTTTTTAGCTAGAAGGTTTGTAAGGGGTCTAGCAATTTTGCTAAAATCCTTAATGAACCTACGATAAAACCCAGCGTGTTCTAAGAAAGACCGAATGTCCTTCACGCATCGTGAAAGTGGAAGTTTGGCTATGATCTCCACCTTGGCCTTGTCTACCTTAATCCCTTCCCTAGATATCTCATGACCTAGGACAATTCCATGCTGCACCATGAAGTGACACTTTTCCCAGTTGAGGGTCAAGTTCTTTTCGGTGCACCTACTCAGTACTAGCTCCAAGTGATGGAGACACTGGTCAAATGAGTTCCCATAGACGGAGAAGTCGTCCATGAAAATCTCTAAGAAACGCTCGACCATATCAGAAAACAGGCTTAACATACAACGTTGGAATGTGGCGGGGGCATTGCATAAGCCGAAAGGCATTCGACGGTAGGCAAATGTCCCAAATGGGCACGTGAACGTTGTCTTTTCTTGGTCCTCCGGGGCTATAGGGATATGGTTATACCCTGAATAACCGTCCAAGAAGCAGTAGTACTCATGACCGGCTAATCTTTCCAGCATTTGGTCAATAAATGGGAGGGGAAAATGATCTTTCCTAGTGGCTGCGTTCAACTTGCGGTAGTCTATGCATACTCTAACCTTGATAGGCAATCGTGTTTGCACTAACTCATGCTTGTCATTCTCTACCACAGTAAAGCTGGACTTCTTAGGGACCACATGCATTGGGCTAACCCATTCGCTATCGGAAATGGGATAAATGATCCCATTATCTAACAGTTTCACTATTTCAGCGTGTACAGCCTCCTGCATGAGTGGGTTTAGCCTACGCTGTGGATCCCTTTTCGGTCTAACCCCTTCCTCTAGATGGATACGATGCTGGACTATCGTAGGGCTCAGTCCCTTGATATCTGCCATAGTCCAATCAATGGCTTCCCTATGTCTCCTAAGGGTTGCCAATAGGTCCTCCTCTTGCCTATTGGTCAAATTAGATGCAACTATGACCGGTAACGTCTCTTGTTCACTTGCTTCTAAATCTTCCTCTTCCTCTGACTCAAGTGTGATCTCCTCATTATGCTCACTCGTCATGTTCTCAATGAAGTTAACCTCAAAGGGTTGGTCGGTCACATCGTAGGGATGCTTACCTAGGTTGAAAACATTGACTTCCTTGGTCATATCCCAAAAGTCAGTCTCATGGATCCGTTTCTACAATTTATGATTGCATTTGTGGTTGCTAGGAACGGTCTTCCTAAGATGACGGGAGTTTGGGACCTAGGATTAGACACAGGTTGTGTCTCTAAGACAATGAAATCGACTGGGTAAATGAATTCTCCCACCCGTATGAGAACATCATTGATCTCTCCCTTAGGAACTTTGATTGAGCGGTCAGCCAACTGAATAGTGACTTGGGTCGGGTTGAGTTCACCTAATCCAAGTTGTTGATATACGGAGAAAGGGAGCAAATTGATGCTGGCTCCTAAATCGAGGAGTGCTCGATTGATTTCGGCTCGACCTATGGTGCAAGAGATGGTGGGGCAACCAGGGTCCTTATACTTAATAGGGATCTGGTTGGACAATAGCTCACTAATGTTAGTGGCTAGAAAAACCTTCTTAGGCACATTAGTCTTTCTTTTCTTGGTGCACATGTCCTTAAGGAATTTGGCATAACTAGGAACCTGTTGGATTGCATCAAGAAGTGGGATGTTGAGCCTAACTTGATTGAACACCTCTAATAATTTCTCCATATGTGCATTATTGTTGCTTCTAAGCCTATTTGGAAATGGAGCTATAGGCTGGTGCACCTGTCCTGCTGACTTTTCAACTTCAGTTTCATTGGAGCTGGGTGGAGAGGGAGTGGAGCTAGATGGAATGGATGAGTGAGATGGATCCTGTGGCATGGATACTTGATTATCAACTTGTTTCCCCGATCTGAGTGTATGAACCATGTGACACTGATTTGGGTCTTGAGCCTCATTGGCTGGCCTAGGATTCCTAGGATTTGGCAATGGTTGACTCGGTAGGGTACCCCTCTGTCTTTCTTGCTGATTTAATTGGATCTCTATCCTGGTCAAGACTTGAGCTAGTGTGTCATGGCTTTTAACAAGAGTGTCCACCTTTCTTTCCATGTTTGAAAGCCTTGTTTCCATTTGTGAATATTGGAAAGATGGTGGAGGATTTTGACTAGGAAAACTTTGCTGATAGGGCGGATTTTGGAAATTGTTGGAGAATTTGGGCCTAATTTGATCATTGTTGCTTGGGCCCCATGAAAAATTGGGATGATTTCTCCAACCAGGATTGTAGGTGGGTGAATAAGGATTGTTGGCGGGCCTTGTGAAGGCCGCACTCATATGTTCGGGCAAGCTTTGATGCGCGAAAAAGACAGGACATTCCTCGAACACATAGTTCATATCTTGACAATAAGTATAGCCCGCCGAAGATGTTGGGCTGACTTGGTTCACAGAGACTGGCTCTTTAGTTTCAAGGGCCTCTAGTCTTCGCATAACAGCAGCTAACTTAGCATCGGTTGCTATGTTGGCCTCAATGGAATGGGTACCTCCTTTAGAAGAAGTAGGGTCATTAGTCCTAAATTTTTCCGGAGTAGGTTCCCATTGGATGGTATTTTCAGCTAATTCCTCATACAATTCCCATCCTTCATTTTCGTTCTTTTTCATAAATCCTCCTTGGCACATGGATTCTAACAACGTTTTAGTTTGATATTCTAATCCATCATATAGAACTTGGCTAAGTCGCCATTTCTCTATCCCATGGTGAGGGCATTGGGCAAGAAGGTCCTTAAAACGTTCGAAATATTTCAAAAAGGCTTATTTGCTGTTTGCTTAAACTGTAGGATATTCTTTCTAATCAGTGCAGTCTTGTGAACGGGATAAAATTTCTTTAAGAAGGCCTTAACGAAATTATCCCAAGAAGATATAGAACCGACCTCTAGACTGTAGAGCCATTTCTTTGCTAAATCCTTCAAAGCAAAGGGGACAAACCTAAGTTCGATGTCATTTTTTCCTAACTTAGGAATATTCATCATGAGACATACTTCCTCAAATTTCCTTATGAAGAAGTATGCATCCTCGGAGTCAAGTCCATGAAATTTCGGAAGGGTGTTGATGTATTGTGGCTTAAGCTCAAATGGGTCAACACCTTCATCGTTAAGCTTGATGCAAGAAGGAAGAGAAGTCCTGATAGGATAGATCCTATCTTGGAGTGATGGCGGTTGTGCCATGTGTGAGTCGGGCTTGAGCTCGGGTGGTGAACTAGTTCTAATTAGCCGGGATGTAAGTGGGTCTCTCGACCAAGCGGACATGCACAATGAGCAAACAAGTTCACCCAATCAATCAATAAAAAAGAAAAATAATCAAAATCCTAATCTAGGGTAAGCCTTGACCTAGACGACTCCTAACTTTAGACTGTCCTTAGGAGGTCTACTGTCGACGTTAACCACAAGCTAATCGGCCAGGTAGGTGGCAAGACGGGTGGGAGGTTTTCCGTCAGAGACGTTCCTTAATTAAATAACCACCGTTCTTCGGGCTTTCGGCCCTCAATCCCCTGCCTAGACACCGATTTGACAAGAGTTAATTTCGAACAATTTTTCTCCTTCGGTCAATCTCCTATTGAGTCCGAGTTAACCTAGGGCCAACGTCTAGTCAAATTTTACTTAAGGTTAGGGTTGTGAGTGTGACGGATATGATTTATGGGCCAAGGAAGGGTGATGAAACCCCCACCTTATCTTGCTTATGGGTTATGCCCTTAAGATATTTTTGTGTACGTGTAAAGCTGTAGAAAAGTAATCACTCAAGAAAGCAGTAAACAACCAATAGTGTTTCCTAATCTATATGCTATGCAAACGTACCTTGTCGCCAGCACTCTTCAATAGAATTAAAAAAAATTAAAATATACACGTGCCCTAAATGCAAGAGTCTAAAATTTTTTTTTTATTTTCAACAAATGGGTTAATGTTATTAATTAGCAGTTGCAGAGTGATCACAGAGAAATTTAATCACAACAGTAAGCAGATTTTGCAATTCTGAGCAACCTGCAGAAATTTGGATGAGTAGTTAACTACTCTTGCCGCGGAAATGCGGCTATTGCCGCGGATCCGCGGCAAAGAAGTAGGCCCTGATGCTCTGCCTTCGAGGGCAGAGGCACAGAGTTGCTATGTGTCCTCGCTGCTGCTTTGTTTTCCTGTTCTCTTTATCTGCAAACAGAAAGAATAAAAAATGATTAGATTGAGGAAATCGTGCCGTTCCTTCCCCGGCAACGGCGCCAAAATTTGATTGAGAAATTTAAGAATTTGTGAACAAAAAGAATGAAGTGTAGATTTCTTAGTCTCAATGCGAATCCGCTGTAGCAAGGCTCAAGCGGGTCGTGATCCTCAGGGAAGGATGCGATGCAAGCTTTTCGACCCGATTCCTCTGTATCTTCAAAATAAGAGAAAAGAGATTAGATTTGAGATATATGATATGAAAGATGTGGTTTTGCTGATCTTCTACCACAACCCTATTGCAAGTTAAGGAGATTGATCATCATATTGAGATGTAAGTAATTCACCCTAGGTTATTATGAATAATTCAAGCAAGAGAAACCAATACAAGATTCTAACTAAGTTACATTATTAAAAACTAAACTATGGTCCAACCTAACATCTAGGTACAGCTTAAGAGAAGAATAATCTTAAATTTAGGCTGTCCTAGTTTTTAAGTTTGAAGTCATGAAGAGTCTTTTAATATGCAACCTAGATTAAGAAGTCTAGTTATCTGTTTAATCTTCAAGAAAAGTAATTATTAAACCTAGGGTTTCTAGAGATGGTCATCAATCCGATCAAAGCTTAACTGCTCTAGGGTTGCTTTAAGAATCTCAGCAAACCACTAGAGGAAATTAGTTCATCATTTTTTTTATCTTTTCAATTTATTTATTTTTTTATGTTGTTTAATAAGAAAGATTGCAAAGAAGCAAAGAAAAAGAAAACCAGAACAGATCACAGAGAATAAAAATAACTCAAAAGATAATGAAAGAAATGGGAAAAAGGTAACCTTTATTGCAGAATAATCCTCCAATTACAAAGCTCCTTCTTCTCCACAACGTGCATGAAATGAAAATTACAATCTTGCAGAAATTTAAAGAACAATGGCTAAAAGAAAACCCTAATAGTCTCTGGATCCCTTCTCTGCTGCGCATGCAGGGGTATTTATAGGTGCAGAAGGCGATAGAGTCCCGGATAAACACCACCACAGAATCTGATCGTCCATCTCATCCAGATTGCCGCGAAAACGCGGCTTGGGCCGCGATTCTGCGGCAATACAGTGGCATCTGGCCACGCGCTTTGGCGCGTGGCTTCTCCTGGTCCATCCATCTGGGCGCCTACTTCTGGAAGCTGCATCCTGGCTCTTCATTCTGGACTTTCGAGATAACTTAGAAATTAAGTTACCCTAATCCAAATCCCTTCAAAAAACGAATCTCATCCTTGCATATGTATTTATCCTCATCCACCAAGCATTTAGGATTGGATATAATTCTATCCGTTCCCTCTTTGTAGTATTTGCAATATTTACATCTTGTATTTGCACTTTGACTTCTTGTAATTGCATTTTTGCTCCTGGGCTTGGACTTGGGCTTGGATCTGGGCTTTTGGGCTTCATTAAGCTTTATTTCTTTATTTAATTCAACACTCAAGGCCTGCACATATTAAATAACAAAATATTAATAAATGTGCATTATTATATGAATAAATGTGAAAATGTGATAGTAAATATGATGACAATTATGCATTTTTCACTACCAATCACATGCACAATTACATATAATATACTAATGCTTGATATACTGAAATCATATTAAAAGTATAGTAACATTTAATACATGGTCCATGACAACATAATTAAAATCCATAACAAAGTCATATTATAAAGTTTCTATCATTCTATGTTTATTGTTTAAGGTCTAGTTATTTGAAATTGATAGTTGGAGACAGGGATCTGTGTTTTAGGTGGGTCCCATACATACTAGGAACCACGACCTTAGTTTCCTGGCGCTGAACCAGGCCTTACCGCTAGATACTCAGTAACAGTAACAGTAAAACTGTAAACAGTAGAAAGTGAACATATGGGATGCTAGTTATCCCCCGGGAAATCTGCAGTGAAACCCTCTTTTGACTGTGCAACCTGTATCCTAAATCCACTCAAAATATCGATATCATCTCCTCTATCAATTTCCCATCTGGTATAAGTTATCTAATAATTATGTTACCTAAATTACTGGGTATGAACAATAACAATAATGATGACAGTATAATAGTAGGACAGTATACATTTCCCAGTGACTATGATAACAAATCTATTTCTCAGTGTCATTATGATTCAGTGCAATGGCAATCGCTACTGTAAAATCAACATATAATGTAAGGGTTCAGTATCATATTTCTTTTTTGTAACATCAAGAATTCTAATCTTTTAAATATTGACCAATAATTAATAATTCACAATCTTAATAACTTTGCGTTGATAATTAATTTAAACGGATTCAAAGTAAGAGGAAATCTGTAATTTCTGAAATATAAAAATATTACAAATTCTAAATAAATTTTCTAAATTCTAGAAATTCAACAATTCATTTACTAATTAACCTTTCAATGATAGAAATAAATAAACATTCAACAGTAAACAAAAATAATAATAATAAGAACATATAAAGTGAGTAATAGAATAATCACCTGGCTTATCACGAGTCAAAATACCAATTTCTGTGATTCGAAGAAATCTACATTAAATACATTCTAATTAGAAATTATCAAACTTTATATAGGATGTTCTAATTCGAGGTTATCTAGTGTTTAAATTAAACACGGATGGTCCAGATCTTAGAATAAGGTTGTAAGATGATGCATTAAGTTTGTAGGATTTATTTAGATTTTATTTTCTGATTTTCATTGGGTTTAAATGGTTAAAAAATATGAAAATTCTTTAACGGGTTTGAATGCTGCAATAGCGGGTTTTAAGTTTGAATGAAGTGATTTAGCCCAATATGACCAGTAAATAATACCAAAATTTTACAATATATTATAGAAGTCATCTAAATTTTTATTCCTATTTTTATTTATTTTTTTGAAATTTTTATATAGTCATTTTAATTATTTTTCAACAAGTTAGAGGGTCTGTTTTTGTATTCGGGTCAGGTTCAGATGGATCAGAAAAAATGAACTGGACTGAGTTATAGGCTTGTTTGAACTGGGTTCAAAATTTTTTTTCTTCTGCTTGGCCTAGTGGCAGCCCAGGCCACTAGGCCTGGTCTATCCGGGTGCGGGTCTGCACTCGCGTCGGGTACAGCCCGCCTGCACAGACCCACAAGGGTCTGTACATTTTTTTCTTTTTTTGTTTATAAATTCTAAAGATTTGTTTAAAAATTCTATAATTTAATTAGTACATTAGTATATTATCCTATATATTTTATTTAGATCATTGAGTGTCGTTCTTGATGAAAAATAGGTTTATGGAAGGAAAAAATCTAAACATGATATTTTAATTTAATTTAATTATTTTTTTAACTCGTACAAATTATTTTATTTGGATCGGGGTGAGATTTTAAATTCATGAAAAGGGGAATTTAAATATGACATTTTTTTATAAATTTTAATTGATGCAATTTATTTTATTTAGATCATGGGGGATTTGCATGATATTTTAATAAATCTTAATTCATATAAATTATTTTATCTAATCTTCGGATAAGATTAAAATTTCATGAAAAAGGGGATTAAACATGATATTTCAATAATTTCTTTTCATACAAATTAATTTAGATCTTTGGACGAGATTAAAATTTCATAAAAAGAGGGATTTTAAAACATGATATTTCTATATTTTCTTAACTTATACAAAATTATGTTATTAAGATTATTGGGTGAGATTCTATATGGAAATTTGTAAAAATAAATATGAACTAAACATTATATATAAATTCTAATTATTATTTACTTACTTGGATTGATCCCCGTAGCCTTCTCCTCAGTTTCCACGCTTTAAGCATGTTCCCCTGTCACGATGGTTTCCAAGGAGAGATGTGAAAGGAGTATGAGACAATTTAGATATGAGATTCTTTCTTTCTTTTCTTTTTTTCTTGCTTGAGAGGAAGAACAAGGGGGATCATGTTAAATTATTTGATTAGAATTTTAGGTTAAGATTTTTAGCATGTAGGTTACAACAAATAAATCAGGCTATTAAGGGAAAGATCAACAAGGATTTTATGAAATCTTTAAGTTTGAATTTGAAACTTTGTTTAAATAAGTTAGATCACTATATAATCACACGCCAATATGGCATTATGGTTTATATATTAGGATTTGGTATAAGAGAACATGAGTTTGAGTCTTGGCATATGCAAATTAAGCACACATTTTTTTTCTACTTTTAATTTTTTATCATTTTAATTATTAATTATTTTTTGATATTACAAAATAGAGTATTACACAAATAGAGAGAGTGAGTTAAAGAGATAAGGAAGAGAGAGTAAACAATTACAAACATGAGAGGATTGTTTTAATGTTTAACCCACACTCTACGTCCCCGCCTTCACCGCGTGAAGGATTTTCATTATTTTTTGATCCCGCGAGATCACCACTCTACACATTCCCTAAAGGATGAGCTGGACTTGCAATTCCTCATACTTGGTGTCTTTTACACCTTATAAATAACAAACCCGCATGCTCGCATAAGGCCTCAACTTCTACAGCTCTTCTCAATAATAATAAAGAAGATGACCTTTCTAAGATCACCAAAGAGGCTCATAAAATGCAATTCTATAACCAAAAATGGATTTTAGCTCAAAGATTTGTGGTAGAAAGCTTGTAATCAGTGAAGTGTGAGAATAAAAACATGAGAGATTTGGAATGGGCTTTGAATTGAAAAACACTTCTCTTTTGAATTTTTCTTTGAAAATTGAATTTAAAATGAGTGAAAGAATTATCTCTTGGTTCTTCTTATTTTTGACTAATGGTCAATAGGGTTACTATATATAGGTACTCAAAATAGAGAGAAAAATCTATATAGCCATTTTAGATTATGCATTAAACAACTCTCTAATAATGTAGCCGTAAAAGCAAAAGTGTGCCATAATTATCAAGTCGGTCGACCGCCAATGGTAAAAAATATGACCGTTGGGCAAAATCGGCCGACTGGCCGGTCGATCGATCCAAATCGAGAGTAAATGAGTTACAGTCGATCGACTGACCGATCGATCGAGGTGCATAATACTTTTCTTGTGCACTTTGGTCAATCCCCCAATCGTCCGCCCGGTCGACCATCCGATTGACCGACCCTGAGGAAAAAGGCTAGATCAGAAATCTGTATTGGAAAACTGTTTTTACTTTGAAATATATTTTTCAATAAATATGTACAAAATATATTTCTTTGAGAAATGATAAAGCTCAAAAGCGCGTGATCAAAGATCAACACAAACCAAACAAGTAGAGCTCATTGTAGAAAAATACTCTCTTTTAAAATACTCGAAAATTTTTCCAAAATAGAAACTTGTTTAAAACAAAACTTATTTTGCTATCTTTTGAAATCCATATTCAAAATCCATGAAATCAAAGATCAAAAAGATATTTTGTGCGTTTGAGTCAATCTCATGAGCTAACCAACACTCCACTTATTGGTTTTAACAACCTAAAAGCTTATACAAAAGAAAGAAAATTTTTTCTTAGCCAAAGTAGACTCCTTGAGCTTATATCCTTAGAATGAGTTCTTCAACTTGATTTTAGGTAGTCTATCTCTAGGATCACTATCTTGAGGGTTTCATAAACTCGTGAGTTTTCATGAAGAAGCCACACTCAATCTTAGATTTATTTTTTACCTAAAACTTGTATAGATAAAAATGTTAGATCAAATAACTTCATATGATTATGATCATCAAAACTAGGGTTAATGACCTTTGGGCCAACAACACACAAAAATTTGATATTGATTTTCAAGAACAAAAGTTTCAAAGTTTCGGTTTAACCCATTTCGATTTAACTAGATTATGTTTTTTGGTTTCATGAATGAATTTCTCAAAAATAAGTTCATATTGTTTTATATGTGTATTAGATTTTATGAAAAATCACTAGAGGATTTTATGAAAAATCACCTAGAGGGGGTGAAGAAGTAATTATACTAATCAAATGCGGATGCAATAAGTTAAAGAAAATAATCCAAATGGTCTACTCAAAGCAGGAGTTGAAGCCAAATTCCTTGACTGACATGCATAGGGCTGCCGACAGTCATTGGACCCTGTTAACAACTGACACGCATAGAGCTATTGACAGCCATAATATCTTGTCGACAGACTGTTGGCCCAATGGCCTTCCACTCTAGTTTTGATGATGATCAACTCATGTAGTATGTTTACTAATATTCTTGTGTTTCTAAGTTTCAGATCATTAACAGGATATTAGGTTGGTGATTAGCTTCAACAAGATGATTAGAAGCTATTCATGATGATTCCGGTGCCAAAGCTTAAAGATCATACCTTTGCACTTGGAGAATCACGGAGTTTGGACCGAGTCTACTTGAAGATGGAAGATCGACAAGAAGACTTAGGTATCTAGTTTAGAATTTGTGTTTTAGATCCATATTTGTAAAGCTTAGTTTTTAGTTGATATGCTCAAGTGCACAAAACACACACGTTTCATGATTTGGTTTTTGGTTTTCATGAATAATAGATCAAAACAAGTTACCTTATACCTATGTATATTAGATATGTTCTAGATATACATACATGCTTTAAACTTGCTAGACAAACTTATTTTGACTATCCTATTCATGTTTTGGAAAATTCTAGTTTGTTAAAATACAAGTTTTGTTTTTGATAAAATTGGCAAGACACAAAAATGAATTGATATGATTGATATATGTCTTGAAATTTTTATCACAAGTTTGGTTATCAAAGTAAAATGATAAAACAAGTTTTAGAAAAACATTTTTAGAAAAACAGTTTTTATTGTGATTAAAACTATTTTTTAGATTTACTGTGATTTTATGGGATTTTTATTGAGTGAAAAGACCTATTTTCAAATCCCGTATCTGTGCAGAACTGAGGACTGGCTGACAGGCCAAGTCGGTCGACCGGACCGGTCGACCGCACCATGGGACGGTCGACCGGGACGGTCGACCGGCGTGCACAAGTCTGTGCACGTTTTGGAGTCTCTGGGACGGTCGACCGGGCCGGTCGACCGAGATGAGAGTTCTGCTCTCAGGATGTTTCGGTCGACCGGGCGGTCGACCGCAGTTGCCCAACGGTCACAATTCTGACCGTTGGCGGTCGACCGGGCCGGTCGACCGGCAGTCTGTCAGACTGCCAACTCAGCCTAACGGCTAGTTTTTCCTAGGGGCTATATATACCCCATTTCTCCATTGTTTTGGCTAAGATTTTTAGAGCTAAAAATTCCAGACTTTCTCTAGTGTTTATAAGAGTTTTAAAAGAGTTTTTAAGCCAAAAGGATTTCATCTTATTTGTTTTGGGTTTTTGGAAAATCAAAGAAAGCTAGGGTTTTGGGAGATTGTTTTGTTTTTCGTTTTCTATCATTTACAAGTGATTTCCCAAGTAGTTTTCTTTGTTGCTGGTTTCCAAAAACACCTTGTTTCCACACTTGAGCTATCACCTATCCTAATCTATTAGGATCTTTGTTTTTGTGGAAAAAGAAAAAAAGAGAGAGTTTGTGATTTTTGAACCACTTGTTGTAAACCCTCCTTTATTTGTTGTATCCCTCTTCTGTAGAGGTGATCGGAGTGGTATTGGTTTGCTCCCTCTTCGGTAGAGGTGGAGTTTGGTTGTGAGCCTCTTCGGTAGAGGTGTGTGGATTGGTTGTTGTATTGGCTACGGGCCTAACCCCTCGATTGTGAGGAGGTTGTTGTTTGAGAGAGGAGTTTGGTACTCTTAGAGTTGTAAGAAATCCTCTTCGGTAGAGGTTCCCTCGGTGGGAGTTGAGATAGTGGAAATCCTACACGGTGGTGTAGGCGGGGATGTAGAGCAAGGTGCTCGAACCTCGAAACAAATCTTGGTGTTTGCGTATTGATCCATTGTCTCTCTAACTCTCCTCTTATATTTGTGCAAAGCATCATATTCATATCATATCATATTTGCTTGTGTTGTGCATATTTCATATTGCCTTGCATTTATTCATATTGCTATTCATTCTTATATGCTTGGCTTGATTGTGTGTATTTTACATTGCTTGGATTGCTTGTGTGTGTGTGCCTAACTTATACTCATCCACAAGAGCTTCACATAGCACCTCAACCCATTTCAGGGGAATCAAGGGAGTTTTAGTCCAGAGCCTCGCAAGGGAATTCGGCTACACTTGTTGTATTGTATTAGTTTGTGCATAATTTGCATTAGCTTCCGCATTTAGCGCACTTAGTTTGCATTAAGTTTCTTAGATTAGCACTTACACCTATTCACCCCCCCCTCTAGGTGTTTTTCAATTGGTATCAGAGCTAGTGCTCCTGATACTTAGGCTTAACATCCTAGGAGTGATCCATTTGCTTGCTAATCTCATTTGCATTTGATTGTTTGCACATATATTTAGTTTATACCATGGACTTCATGACCCCACCTAGTTTGACCCTTCCAACATTGATGTTTGGAAGTATAGGATGTCCATGTACCTTAAGACCCTAGGTTTGCATGTCTTCCTTGCCGCCACCAAGAGATGTTATCTTGTGATGGTAATCATATAGGGGCCAATGCACAAGCCCTAGAGGCCATTAGAAGCACTCTTCCTAAAGATTATCTCTTATGTGTTTCTAACTTTGATTCCGCTTTGCAGTGTGGAACAAATTGACAACAACCACCACCTCCAAGCTTCAAGTGCCAATCAACCGGAGGAATTTAGTGGAGAATCCGATTCTCAATGCTTCATGGTCTAAGGGAATGACTCCCTTGAGGTACATTCGGAATCCCACTATGATAGTGATGATTGTTCTAGTTCTTCAAATGATCATATTGATGTCCATGCTATAAATGAAGAACTTTCAATTGTTTGTGAAAAACTTATAGAAAAATATAAGATTTTGAAAAAGAAAAGTCTAGGAATTGAAAAAGAAAATAAGTGTTTACAATCTAGACTTGATATTGTTTTGCAAGAAAAGGTTGAGGTCTATAATGAAAGGGATTCATTGAGATCTCAATTGGAACTTGTTAAAAGAAAATAAATTTTTAAAGTCTAAAAAGAGTGTGAAATTCTTTTGAAGAAAATGAAAATTTATCTTCTAAAGTTGATTTTGTTTTAAAAGAGAATGTTGTTTGAAAAACAAAATCATTTCTATTTCCAATGATTTAAATGTTTGCTTAGAGAAAAATATTGTTTTGCAAAATAAGATTGATTCTCATGTTTGCCATGCTAGGGTAGTTTCACCTAAATCACCCATTGCATGTTCCACTTCTTCTATGCTCGAAAATGATATAAATTTGTTAAAGAAGAAAATGGATTGTTTGGGCTCCACTATGAGCCAATGTGCCATGAACCACTCACGGTTGGAAACCTTGGTTCGAAAGAAACAAGTTCCATCCTTTATGCATGCACACCCATCACGGCATACACATGCTCCACACGGACACCATCAACACATGTATGCTCATGTGTACTCATGTACACATTGTGGACGTAAGGCCACCTTGCTAAATTTTGTTATGATACATTACATACTCCTAATTTAGCAAAGAATTTTGTTTGGGTTAGAAATGAGACTAACCCCCATGGACCAACAAGAAGGTATGGGTACCAAAAGACCACCCCTCCTATTATTTTTGATGTAGGTGTGGGCTCTCACATGACGTGAGAGTGATGACACCTTGGAGTGGATGCGTTCCGGACTTCATGGAAATCAAATTGGATGCATCACTTTCAAAGGAAGATTTGGTGGAGATGACCACCAGTTTTGGAGACAAGGAGAGTTGCTTCTTCGGTTTGGTAACAATCCTTACTCTCATTTATTGTTTACATGCTTTCCATGTTTTAATGTTTATAGCATGTTTTTGATGTCTATGGATTAGTATGTTCATTCCATGTTTATTAGATCCTTGACATACATGTATAGTATTTGAGACACATATGCTTATATGAACCCATATTTAGTGTTCTCACTTTTGTTTAAGCTATAATGTACATCATGAATCTAATACATGTGAATTTACATAGTAATCATGTTTTAGTTTTATCATGATGACTTTATATTTGTTTTGATGCTTCATGTTTTGAATATATGTTTAGATGTTTGTTTTCATTAAGACTAGTTATATATACTTGTACATAGAGTGGGTACAAATAAATCTATATATGTGAGCTTGATTGCTTATTTGAACCAATTAGATGTGCTAGTATAGTCTAGTTTTGATGATTCATACATTTCAAACTTGTATTCATTTTTGGATTGTTTTATGAGTTTTCACTTCATGTATATGTGTATTATTGTCAAACTTTAAGATATACATGTATACCCTTTTGAGTCATTTGCCTTTCATGCAAATCTATATATGGACTCAATTGTGTTTAGGGATATGTATGTATACTTCATGTTTGACAATTCATACATATACCTTGAAATGAAAATTGTTGTGTGATGAAAATTTAGTTTTTCATGTTTCATGTATTTATGTTTAACTTCATGTATATGTCCATCTTATCCAAACTATTGACTATACATGAGTATCCTTTTTGAGCCACGTGCCTTCATGCATATATCCTTGTGGACTCGTTTGTATCTTGGATATGTATGTATACTTTAGTTTGTATTAGACATACATATGCCGTGAAGATTAGATAGTTTTGATGATTTCGTGTTTTTTTTTATTTTTTAAGGAATAATTGAGCTTAATGAAATATTTTTCATGATTATGATCTTCACATATTATTTGTACACTCATATCTATTGCTCATGTTTTTGTTTCTCATGAGTTATGCTTTATTGGTTAGAGTGATGATTATCATGTGAATTTCAATTTTGTTTTATTCCTTGCTTGAAGGATTTCGTGCTAGTTAACAAGTTTTCCATTTAACTAGTTGCGGTGTTCTTCATTTTGGTAGTGATTTTCAAACAAAACTACATTTTCAAATCTATCTTTGAAAACCCCTACCTTCAAAGGGCGGTAGGATGGGAGATCATGTTCATGTATGACCTAAATTGAAAATCTTTAAAACTTGAATTATGATTGGGTGGTAGATAATATGATGTATACACTTGAACTTATTGTTATGTCAATTGGTATCATTGAACTCTTTCAATTGGTATCATTTTGATCTTCTGGTATACTCATATATGTTTTATATGTATGTATGCTTTAAATTCCAAGTATATCAATTTCTATTGGTATCTATTTTTCATACATATATATGTTTGTGTTTATGCTAGTGCTTGAGTTTCAATTTTGTTTAAATTGATTACTTTTAAATTGTTATCAAGACTATGCATGACTTTAGTTTGTATTTCATAAAGGGGGAGAAAATATGATTTTGTATTTCAATTGGTATTTGTACTCCCACACTTTATGATTAAAAGTGTTTATATGTTTTAAAAATGAACAATTCTTACAATTGGTATCAATGTTTCTATGTAAAATCTTTTCAATTGGTAAAATATTTACAATTGGTATCATATTTAAGAAATTCAAAATTTGTTTTGGTTTCAAGATTCATGTTTAAGAATTCAAGACTTATGTTTAATTACAATTGGTATTTTCAAAATTTTGTTTAAAGAAAATATTCAAAGTTTTGATTTGTATTTCCTATATGCAAGGAGAGCTTAACATCTCTCTTACATATACATTCATGTTGAGTATATTATAAATTGAGGAGCTTGACAACTCTTCTTTATATGATATACGTGTGTAGGGGGAGCTTCACATCTCCTCTTATGCATTACATAATATGTGTTATGTGAATTGGGGCTTGTCATCCCTTCTTCATGTAATGCATATGTGTAGGGAAGCTAACTTAGCGTCTTCCTCTTCATGAATGTATATAGCATATAACATATATTGATCCTTATTTATTGGTATCAAGATGCTTCATTGACATATTTTTTAATTGATATCATGTTTGTAGTCACCCTTATTGATTTTTTTTGTTTTAGACAAAAAGGGGGAGAACATTGTTTGCATTGTTTTGATTGACAAAAAGGGGGAGAAAGATTTCTACCCCTCATTTTATCTATAGTTTTGATTGTTTACCCCTTTGTTGATGATTGACAAAAAGGGGGAGAAGTATTTGAGTTTTATATGCATATATTATGTTTTATATGCATATATTATGTTTTATTATCAAGAATATTAAGTTTAATTGTTTATTAAGTTTAATGGATATCCAAAACTTGCTTTGTAATTGTTGTACTTGGTATCTAGAGTTTATATATGCTTCTTTATGTTTTTGCATATATTGAGTTCATGCATAAGCAAATAAACATAAATATATGAAAAATATGTATGTCTCTTGTTTAGAATCATAAGCTTTCATTGCATATTTGTTTATTCATTTGTTATGCATGAGTTAAGGGGGAGCTTCCTTGAAGCTTATCTTTAATCCATGCATATATAACTCCATGAGTTTTGTCATCATCAAAAAGGGGGAGATTGTTGGCCCAATGGCCTTCCACTCTAGTTTTGATGATGATCAACTCATGTAGTTATGTTTACTAATATTCTTGTGTTTCTAAGTTTCAGATCATTAACAGGATATTAGGTTGGTGATTAGCTTCAACAAGATGATTAGAAGCTATTCATGATGATTCCGGTGCCAAAGCTTAAAGATCATACCTTTGCACTTGGAAAATCACGGAGTTTGGACCGAGTCTACTTGAAGATGGAAGATCGACAAGAAGACTTAGGTATCTAGTTTAGAGCTTGTGTTTTAGATCCATATTTGTAAAGCTTAGTTTAGTTGATATGCTCAAGTGCACAAAACACACACGTTTCATGATTTGGTTTTTGATTTTCATGAATAATAGATCAAAACAAGTTTACCTTATACCTATGTATATTAGATATGTTCTAGATATACATACATGCTTTAAACTTGCTAGACAAACTTATTTTGACTATCCTATTCATGTTTTGGAAAATTCTAGTTTGATAAAATACAAGTTTTGTTTTTGATAAAATTGGCAAGACACAAAAATGAATTGATATGATTGATATATGTCTTGAAATTTTTATCACAAGTTTGGTTATCAAAGTAAAATGATAAAACAAGTTTTAGAAAAACATTTTTTAGAAAAACAGTTTTTATTGTGATTAAAACTATTTTTTAGATTTACTGTGATTTTATGGGATTTTTATTGAGTGAAAAGACCTATTTTCAAATCCCGTATCTGTGCAGAACTGAGGACTGGCTGACAGGCCAAGTCGGTCGACCGGACCGGTCGACCGCACCATAGGCCGGTCGACCGGGACGGTCGACCGACGTGCACAAGTCTGTGCACGTTTTGGAGTCTCTGGAACGGTCGACCGGGCCGGTCGACCGAGATGAGAGTTCTGCTCTCAGGATGTTTCGGTCGACCGGGCCGGTCGACCGCAGTTGCCCAACGGTCACAATTCTGACCGTGGCGGTCGACCGGTCGACCGGCAGTCTGTCAGACTGCCAACTCAGCCTAACGGCTAGTTTTTCCTAGGGGCTATATATACCCCATTTCTCCATTGTTTTGGCTAAGATTTTTAGAGCTAAAATTCCAGACTTTCTCTAGTGTTTATAAGAGTTTTTAAAAAGTTTTTAAGCCAAAAGGATTTCATCTTATTTGTTTTTGGGTTTTTGGAAAATCAAAGAAAGCTAGGGTTTTGGGAGATTGTTTTGTTTTTCATTTTCTATCATTTACAAGTGATTTCCCAAGTAGTTTTTCTTTGTTGCTGGTTTCCAAAAACACCTTGTTTCCACACTTGAGCTATCACCTATCCTAATCTATTAGGATCTTTGTTTTTGTGGAAAAAGAAAGAAAAAGAGAGTTTGTGGTTTTTGAACCACTTGTTGTAAACCCTCCTTTATTTGTTGTATCCGTCTTCGGTAGAGGTGATCGGAGTGGTATTGGTTTGCTCCCTCTTCGGTAGAGGTGGAGTTTGGTTGTGAGCCTCTTCGGTAGAGGTGTGTGGATTGGTTGTTGTATTGGCTACGGGCCTAACCCCTCGATTGTGAGGAGGTTGTTGTTTGAGAGAGGAGTTTGGTACTCTTAGAGTTGTAAGAAATCCTCTTCGGTAGAGGTTCCCTCGGTGGGAGTTGAGATAGTGGAAATCCTACACGGTGGTGTAGGCGGGGATGTAGAGCAAGGTGCTCGAACCTCGAAACAAATCTTGGTGTTTGCGTATTGATCCATTGTCTCTCTAACTCTCTCTCTTATATTTGTGCAAAGCATCATATTCATATCATATCATATTTGCTTGTGTTGTGCATATTTCATATTGCCTTGCATTTATTCATATTGCTATTCATTCTTATATGCTTGGCTTGATTGTGTGTATTTTACATTGCTTGGATTGCTTGTGTGTGTGTGCCTAACTTATACTCATCCAACAAGAGCTTCACATAGCACCTCAACCCATTTCAAGGGGAATCAAGGGGAGTTAGTCCAGAGCCTCGCAAGGGGAATTCGGCTACACTTGTTGTATTGTATTAGTTTGTGCATAATTTGCATTAGCTTCCGCATTTAGCGCACTTAGTTTGCATTAAGTTTCTTAGATTAGCACTTACACCTATTCACCCCCCCTCTAGGTGTTTTTCAATTGGTATCAGAGCTAGTGCTCCTGATACTTAGGCTTAACATCCTAGGAGTGATCCATTTGCTTGCTAATCTCATTTGCATTTGATTGTTTGCACATATTTAGTTTATACCATGGACTTCATGACCCCACCTAGTTTTGACCCTTCCAACATTGATGTTTGGAAGTATAGGATGTCCATGTACCTTAAGACCCTAGGTTTGCATGTCTTCCTTGCCGCCACCAAGAGATGTTATCTTGGTGATGGTAATCATATAGGGGCCAATGCACAAGCCCTAGAGGCCATTAGAAGCACTCTTCCTAAAGATTATCTCTTATGTGTTTCTAACTTTGATTCCGCCTTTGCAGTGTGGAACAAATTGACAACAACCACCACCTCCAAGCTTCAAGTGCCAAATCAACCGGAGGAATTTAGTGGAGAATCCGATTCTCAATGCTTCATGGTCCAAGGGAATGACTCCCTTGAGGTACATTCGGAATCCCACTATGATAGTGATGATTGTTCTAGTTCTTCAAATGATCATATTGATGTCCATGCTATAAATGAAGAACTTTCAATTGTTTGTGAAAAACTTATAGAAAAATATAAGATTTTGAAAAAGAAAAGTCTAGGAATTGAAAAAGAAAATAAGTGTTTACAATCTAGACTTGATATTGTTTTGCAAGAAAAGGTTGAGGTCTATAATGAAAGGGATTCATTGAGATCTCAATTGGAACTTGCTTTAAAAGAAAATAAATTTTTAAAGTCTAAAAATGAGTGTGAAATTCTTTTGAAGAAAAATGAAAATTTATCTTCTAAAGTTGATTTTGTTTTAAAAGAGAATGTTGTTTTGAAAAACAAAATCATTTCTATTTCCAATGATTTAAATGTTTGCTTAGAGAAAAATATTGTTTTGCAAAATAAGATTGATTCTCATGTTTGCCATGCTAGGGTAGTTTCACCTAAATCACCCATTGCATGTTCCACTTCTTCTATGCTCGAAAATGATATAAATTTGTTAAAGAAGAAAATGGATTGTTTGGGCTCCACTATGAGCCAATGTGCCATGAACCACTCACGGTTGGAAACCTTGGTTCGAAAGAAACAAGTTCCATCCTTTATGCATGCACACCCATCACGGCATACACATGCTCCACACGGACACCATCAACACATGTATGCTCATGTGTACTCATGTACACATTGTGGACGTAAGGGCCACCTTGCTAAATTTTGTTATGATACATTACATACTCCTAATTTAGCAAAGAATTTTGTTTGGGTTAGAAATGAGACTAACCCCCATGGACCCAACAAGAAGGTATGGGTACCAAAGACCACCCCTCCTATTATTTTTGATGTAGGTGTGGGCTCTCACATGACGTGAGAGTGATGACACCTTGGAGTGGATGCGTTCCGGACTTCATGGAAATCAAATTGGATGCATCACTTTCAAGGGAAGATTTGGTGGAGATGACCACCATGTTTTGGAGACAAGGAGAGTTGCTTCTTCGGTTTTGGTAACAATCCTTTACTCTCATTTATTGTTTACATGCTTTCCATGTTTTAATGTTTATAGCATGTTTTTGATGTCTATGGATTAGTATGTTCATTCCATGTTTATTAGATCCTTGACATACATGTATAGTATTTGAGACACATATGCTTATATGAACCCATATTTAGTGTTCTCACTTTTGTTTAAGCTATAATGTACATCATGAATCTAATACATGTGAATTTACATAGTAATCATGTTTTAGTTTTATCATGATGACTTTTATATTTGTTTTGATGCTTCATGTTTTGAATATATGTTTAGATGTTTGTTTTCATTAAGACTAGTTATATACTTGTACATAGAGTGGGCTACAAATAAATCTATATATGTTGAGCTTGATTGCTTATTTGAACCCATTAGATGTGCTAGTATAGTCTAGTTTTGATGATTCATACATTTCAAACTTGTATTCCATTTTTGGATTTGTTTTATGAGTTTTCACTTCATGTATATGTGTATTATTGTCAAACTTTAAGATATACATGTATACCCTTTGAGTCATTTGCCTTTCATGCAAATCTATATATGGACTCAATTGTGTTTAGGGATATGTATGTATACTTCATGTTTGACAATTCATACATATACCTTGAAATGAAATTTGTTGTGATGAAAATTTAGTTTTTCATGTTTCATGTATTTATGTTTAACTTCATGTATATGTCCATCTTATCCAAACTATTGACTATACATGAGTATCCTTTTTGAGCCACGTGCCTTCATGCATATATCCTTGTGGACTCGTTTGTATCTTGGATATGTATGTATACTTTAGTTTGTATTAGACATACATATGCCGTGAAGATTAGATAGTTTTGGTGATTTCGTGTTTTTTTTTTATTTTTTTTAAGGAATAATTGAGCTTAATGAAATATTTTTCATGATTATGATCTTCACATATTATTTGTACACTCATATCTATTGCTCATGTTTTGTTTCTCATGAGTTATGCTTTATTGGTTAGAGTGATGATTATCATGTGAATTTCAATTTTGTTTTATTCCTTGCTTGAAGGATTTCGTGCTAGTTAACAAGTTTTCCATTTAACTAGTTGCGGTGTTCTTCATTTTGGTAGTGATTTTCAAATAAAACTACATTTTCAAATCTATCTTTGAAAACCCCTACCTTCAAAGGGCGGTAGGATGGGAGATCATGTTCATGTATGCCCTAAATTGAAAATCTTTAAAACTTGAATTATGATTGGGTGGTAGATAATATGATGTATACACTTGAACTTATTGTTATGTCAATTGGTATCATTGAACTCTTTCAATTGGTATCATTTTGATCTTCTGGTATACTCATATATGTTTTGTATGTATGTATGCTTTAAATTCCCAGTATATCAATTTCTATTGGTATCTATTTTTCATACATATATATGTTTGTGTTTATGCTAGTGCTTGAGTTTCAATTTTGTTTAAATTGATTACTTTTAAATTGTTATCAAGACTATGCATGACTTTAGTTTGTATTTCATAAAGGGGGAGAAAATATGATTTTGTATTTCAATTGGTATTTGTACTCCCACACTTTATGATTAAAAGTTGTTTATATGTTTTTAAAAATGAACAATTCTTACAATTGGTATCAATGTTTCTATGTAAAATCTTTTCAATTGGTAAAATATTTACAATTGGTATCATATTTAAGAAATTCAAAATTTGTTTTGTTTCAAGATTCATGTTTAAGAATTCAAGACTTATGTTTAATTACAATTGGTATTTTCAAAATTTTGTTTAAAGAAAATATTCAAAGTTTTGATTTGTATTTCCTATATGCAAGGAGAGCTTAACATCTCTCTTACATATAGATCATGTTGAGTATATTATAAATTGAGGAGCTTGACAACTCTTCTTTATATGATATACGTGTGTAGGGGGAGCTTCACATCTCCTCTTATGCATTACATAATATGTGTTATGTGAATTGGGGCTTGTCATCCCTTCTTCATGTAATGCATATGTGTAGGGAAGCTAACTTAGCGTCTTCCTCTTCATGAATGTATATAGCATATAACATATATTGATCCTTATTTATTGGTATCAAGATGCTTCATTGACATATTTTTTAATTGATATCATGTTTGTAGTCACCCCTTATTGATTTTTTTTGTTTTAGACAAAAAGGGGGAGAACATTGTTTGCATTGTTTTGATTGACAAAAAGGGGGAGAAAGATTTCTACCCCTCATTTTATCTATAGTTTTGATTGTTTACCCCTTTGTTGATGATTGACAAAAAGGGGGAGAAGTATTTGAGTTTTATATGCATATATTATGTTTTATATGCATATATTATGTTTTATTATCAAGAATATTAAGTTTAATTGTTTATTAAGTTTAATGGATATCCAAAACTTGCTTTGTAATTGTTGTACTTGGTATCTAGAGTTTATATATGCTTCTTTATGTTTTTGCATATATTGAGTTCATGCATAAGCAAATAAACATAAATATATGAAAAATATGTATGTCTCTTGTTTAGAATCATAAGCTTTCATTGCATATTTATTTATTCATTTGTTATGCATGAGTTAAGGGGGAGCTTCCTTGAAGCTTATCTTTAATCCATGCATATATAACTCCATGAGTTTTGTCATCATCAAAAAGGGGGAGATTGTTGGCCCAATGGCCTTCCACTCTAGTTTTGATGATGATCAACTCATGTAGTTATGTTTACTAATATTCTTGTGTTTCTAAGTTTCAGATCATTAACAGGATATTAGGTTGGTGATTAGCTTCAACAAGATGATTAGAAGCTATTCATGATGATTCCGGTACCAAAGCTTAAAGATCATACCTTTGCACTTGGAGAATCACGGAGTTTGGACCGAGTCTACTTGAAGATGGAAGATCGACAAGAAGACTTAGGTATCTAGTTTAGAGTTTGTGTTTTAGATCCATATTTGTAAAGCTTAGTTTAGTTGATATGCTCAAGTGCACAAAACACACACGTTTCATGATTTGGTTTTTGGTTTTCATGAATAATAGATCAAAACAAGTTTACCTTATACCTATGTATATTAGATATGTTCTAGATATACATACATGCTTTAAACTTGCTAGACAAACTTATTTTGACTATCCTATTCATGTTTTGGAAAATTCTAGTTTGATAAAATACAAGTTTTGTTTTTGATAAAATTGGCAAGACACAAAAATGAATTGATATGATTGATATATGTCTTGAAATTTTTATCACAAGTTTGGTTATCAAAGTAAAATGATAAAACAAGTTTTAGAAAAACATTTTTTAGAAAAACAGTTTTTATTGTGATTAAAACTATTTTTTAGATTTACTGTGATTTATGGGATTTTTATTGAGTGAAAAGACCTATTTTCAAATCCCGTATCTGTGCAGAACTGAGGACTGGCTGACAGGCCAAGTCGGTCGACCGGACCGGTCGACCGCACCATAGGCCGGTCGACCGGGACGGTCGACCGACGTGCACAAGTCTGTGCACGTTTTGGAGTCTCTGGGACGGTCGACCGGGCCGGTCGACCGAGATGAGAGTTCTGCTCTCAGGATGTTTCGGTCGACCGGGCCGGTCGACCGCAGTTGCCCAACGGTCACAATTCTGACCGTTGGCGGTCGACCGGCAGTCTGTCAGACTGCCAACTCAGCCTAACGGCTAGTTTTTCCTAGGGGCTATATATACCCCATTTCTCCATTGTTTTGGCTAAGATTTTTAGAGCTAAAAATTCCAGACTTTCTCTAGTGTTTATAAGAGTTTTTAAAAGAGTTTTTAAGCCAAAAGGATTTCATCTTATTTGTTTTTGGGTTTTTGGAAAATCAAAGAAAGCTAGGGTTTTGGGAGATTGTTTTGTTTTTCATTTTCTATCATTTACAAGTGATTTCCCAAGTAGTTTTTCTTTGTTGCTGGTTTCCAAAACACCTTGTTTCCACACTTGAGCTATCACCTATCCTAATCTATTAGGATCTTTGTTTTTGTGGAAAAAGAAAGAAAAAGAGAGTTTGTGGTTTTTGAACCACTTGTTGTAAACCCTCCTTTATTTGTTGTATCCCTCTTCGGTAGAGGTGATCGGAGTGGTATTGGTTTGCTCCCTCTTCGGTAGAGGTGGAGTTTGGTTGTGAGCCTCTTCGGTAGAGGTGTGTGGATTGGTTGTTGTATTGGCTACGGGCCTAACCCCTCGATTGTGAGGAGGTTGTTGTTTGAGAGAGGAGTTTGGTACTCTTAGAGTTGTAAGAAATCCTCTTCGGTAGAGGTTCCCTCGGTGGGAGTTGAGATAGTGGAAATCCTACACGGTGGTGTAGGCGGGGATGTAGAGCAAGGTGCTCGAACCTCGAAACAAATCTTGGTGTTTGCGTATTGATCCATTGTCTCTCTAACTCTCTCTCTTATATTTGTGCAAAGCATCATATTCATATCATATCATATTTGCTTGTGTTGTGCATATTTCATATTGCCTTGCATTTATTCATATTGCTATTCATTCTTATATGCTTGGCTTGATTGTGTGTATTTTACATTGCTTGGATTGCTTGTGTGTGTGTGCCTAACTTATACTCATCCAACAAGAGCTTCACATAGCACCTCAACCCATTTCAAGGGGAATCAAGGGGAGTTAGTCCAGAGCCTCGCAAGGGGAATTCGGCTACACTTGTTGTATTGTATTAGTTTGTGCATAATTTGCATTAGCTTCCGCATTTAGCGCACTTAGTTTGCATTAAGTTTCTTAGATTAGCACTTACACCTATTCACCCCCCCTCTAGGTGTTTTTCAATTGGTATCAGAGCTAGTGCTCCTGATACTTAGGCTTAACATCCTAGGAGTGATCCATTTGCTTGCTAATCTCATTTGCATTTGATTGTTTGCACATATTTAGTTTATACCATGGACTTCATGACCCCACCTAGTTTTGACCCTTCCAACATTGATGTTTGGAAGTATAGGATGTCCATGTACCTTAAGACCCTAGGTTTGCATGTCTTCCTTGCCGCCACCAAGAGATGTTATCTTGGTGATGGTAATCATATAGGGGCCAATGCACAAGCCCTAGAGGCCATTAGAAGCACTCTTCCTAAAGATTATCTCTTATGTGTTTCTAACTTTGATTCCGCCTTTGCAGTGTGGAACAAATTGACAACAACCACCACCTCCAAGCTTCAAGTGCCAAATCAACCGGAGGAATTTAGTGGAGAATCCGATTCTCAATGCTTCATGGTCCAAGGAATGACTCCCTTGAGGTACATTCGGAATCCCACTATGATAGTGATGATTGTTCTAGTTCTTCAAATGATCATATTGATGTCCATGCTATAAATGAAGAACTTTCAATTGTTTGTGAAAAACTTATAGAAAAATATAAGATTTTGAAAAAGAAAAGTCTAGGAATTGAAAAAGAAAATAAGTGTTTACAATCTAGACTTGATATTGTTTTGCAAGAAAAGGTTGAGGTCTATAATGAAAGGGATTCATTGAGATCTCAATTGGAACTTGCTTTAAAAGAAAATAAATTTTTAAAGTCTAAAAATGAGTGTGAAATTCTTTTGAAGAAAAATGAAAATTTATCTTCTAAAGTTGATTTTGTTTTAAAAGAGAATGTTGTTTTGAAAAACAAAATCATTTCTATTTCCAATGATTTAAATGTTTGCTTAGAGAAAATATTGTTTTGCAAAATAAGATTGATTCTCATGTTTGCCATGCTAGGGTAGTTTCACCTAATCACCCATTGCATGTTCCACTTCTTCTATGCTCGAAAATGATATAAATTTGTTAAAGAAGAAAATGGATTGTTTGGGCTCCACTATGAGCCAATGTGCCATGAACCACTCACGGTTGGAAACTTGGTTCGAAAGAAACAAGTTCCATCCTTTATGCATGCACACCCATCACGGCATACACATGCTCCACACGGACACCATCAACACATGTATGCTCATGTGTACTCATGTACACATTGTGGACGTAAGGGCCACCTTGCTAAATTTTGTTATGATACATTACATACTCCTAATTTAGCAAAGAATTTTGTTTGGGTTAGAAATGAGACTAACCCCCATGGACCCAACAAGAAGGTATGGGTACCAAAGACCACCCCTCCTATTATTTTTGATGTAGGTGTGGGCTCTCACATGACGTGAGAGTGATGACACCTTGGAGTGGATGCGTTCCGGACTTCATGGAAATCAAATTGGATGCATCACTTTCAAGGGAAGATTTGGTGGAGATGACCACCATGTTTTGGAGAACAAGGAGAGTTGCTTCTTCGGTTTTGGTAACAATCCTTTACTCTCATTTATTGTTACATGCTTTCCATGTTTTAAATGTTTATAGCATGTTTTTGATGTCTATGGATTAGTATGTTCATTCCATGTTTATTAGATCCTTGACATACATGTATAGTATTTGAGACACATATGCTTATATGAACCCATATTTAGTGTTCTCACTTTTGTTTAAGCTATAATGTACATCATGAATCTAATACATGTGAATTTACATAGTAATCATGTTTTAGTTTTATCATGATGACTTTTATATTTGTTTTGATGCTTCATGTTTTGAATATATGTTTAGATGTTTGTTTTCATTAAGACTAGTTATATACTTGTACATAGAGTGGGCTACAAATAAATCTATATATGTTGAGCTTGATTGCTTATTTGAACCCATTAGATGTGCTAGTATAGTCTAGTTTTGATGATTCATACATTTCAAACTTGTATTCCATTTTTGGATTTGTTTTATGAGTTTTTCACTTCATGTATATGTGTATTATTGTCAAACTTTAAGATATACATGTATACCCTTTGAGTCATTTGCCTTTCATGCAAATCTATATATGGACTCAATTGTGTTTAGGGATATGTATGTATACTTCATGTTTGACAATTCATACATATACCTTGAAATGAAATTTGTTGTGATGAAAATTTAGTTTTTCATGTTTCATGTATTTATGTTTAACTTCATGTATATGTCCATCTATCCAAACTATTGACTATACATGAGTATCCTTTTTGAGCCACGTGCCTCATGCATATATCCTTGTGGACTCGTTTGTATCTTGGATATGTATGTATACTTTAGTTTGTATTAGACATACATATGCCGTGAAGATTAGATGAGTTTTTGGTGATTTCGTGTTTTTTTTTTAATTTTTTTAAGGAATAATTGAGCTTAATGAAATATTTTTCATGATTATGATCTTCACATATTATTTGTACACTCATATCTATTGCTCATGTTTTTGTTTCTCATGAGTTATGCTTTATTGTTTAGAGTGTGATTATCATGTGAATTTCAATTTGTTTTATTCCTTGCTTGAAGGATTTCGTGCTAGTTAACAAGTTTCCATTTAACTAGTTGCGGTGTTCTTCATTTTTGGTAGTGATTTTCAAATAAAACTACATTTTCAAATCTATCTTTGAAAAACCCCCTACCTTCAAAGGGCGGTAGGATGGGAGATCATGTTCATGTATGCCCTAAATTGAAAATCTTTAAAACTTGAATTATGATTGGGTGGTAGATAATATGATGTATACACTTGAACTTATTGTTATGTCAATTGGTATCATTGAACTCTTTCAATTGGTATCATTTTGATCTTCTGGTATACTCATATATGTTTTGTATGTATGTATGCTTTAAATTCCCAGTATATCAATTTCTATGGTATCTATTTTTCATAC
Source organism: Agave tequilana (assembly GCA_038442645.1). Classification (NCBI taxonomy): domain Eukaryota; kingdom Viridiplantae; phylum Streptophyta; class Magnoliopsida; order Asparagales; family Asparagaceae; genus Agave; species Agave tequilana. Next base: position 14,605 of record JAVJIF010032099.1, on the reverse strand, counting down.
ATATATATGTTTTGTGTTTATGCTAGTGCTTGAGTTTCAATTTGTTTAAATTGATTACTTTTAATTGTTATCAAGACTATGCATGACTTTAGTTTGTATTTCATAAAGGGGGAGAAAATATGATTTTTGTATTTCATTGGTATTTGTACTCCCACTTTATGATTAAAAGTTGTTTATATGTTTTTAAAATGAACAATTCTTACAATTGGTATCAATGTTTCTATGTAAAATCTTTTCAATTGGTAAATATTTTACAATTGGTATCATATTTAAGAAATTCAAAATTTGTTTTGGTTTCAAGATTCATGTTTAAGAATTCAAGACTTATGTTTAATTACAATTGGTATTTTCAAAATTTTGTTTAAAGAAAATATTCAAAGTTTTGATTTGTATTTCCTATATGCAAGGAGAGCTTAACATCTCGCTTACATATAGATCATGTTGAGTATATTATAAATTGAGGAGCTTGACAACTCTTCTTTATATGATATACGTGTGTAGGGGGAGCTTCACATCTCCTCTTATGCATTACATAATATGTGTTATGTGAATTGGGGCTTGTCATCCCTTCTTCATGTAATGCATATGTGTAGGGAAGCTAACTTAGCGTCTCCTCTTCATGAATGTATATAGCATATAACATATATTGATCCTTATTTATTGGTATCAAGATGCTTCATTGACATATTTTTTAATTGATATCATGTTGTAGTCACCCCTTATTGATTTTTTTTGTTTTAGACAAAAAGGGGGAGAACATTGTTTGCATTGTTTTGATTGAAAAAAGGGGGAGAAAGATTTCTACCCCTCATTTATCTATAGTTTTGATTGTTTACCCCTTTGTTGATGATTGACAAAAAGGGGGAGAAGTATTTGAGTTTTATATGCATATTTATGTTTTATATGCATATATTATGTTTTATTTATCAAGAATATTAAGTTTAATTGTTTATTAAGTTTAATGGATATCCAAAACTTGCTTTGTAATTGTTGTACTTGGTATCTAGAGTTTATATATGCTTCTTTATGTTTTTGCATATATTGAGTTCATGCATAAGCAAATAAACATAAATATATGAAAAATATGTATGTCTCTTGTTTAGAATCATAAGCTTTCATTGCATATTATTTATTCATTTGTTATGCATGAGTTAAGGGGGAGCTTCCTTGAAGCTTATCTTAATCCATGCATATATAACTCCATGAGTTTTGTCATCATCAAAAAGGGGGAGATTGTTGGCCCAATGGCCTTCCACTCTAGTTTTGATGATGATCAACTCATGTAGTTATGTTTACTAATATTCTTGTGTTTCTAAGTTTCAGATCATTAACAGGATATTAGGTTGGTGATTAGCTTCAACAAGATGATTAGAAGCTATTCATGATGATTCCGGTACCAAAGCTTAAAGATCATAACCTTGCACTTGGAGAATCACGGAGTTTGGACCGAGTCTACTTGAAGATGGAAGATCGACAAGAAGACTTAGGTATCTAGTTTAGAGTTTGTGTTTTAGATCCATATTTGTAAAGCTTAGTTTAGTTGATATGCTCAAGTGCACAAAACACACACGTTTCATGATTTGTTTTTGGTTTTCATGAATAATAGATCAAAACAAGTTTACCTTATACCTATGTATATTAGATATGTTCTAGATATACATACATGCTTTAAACTTGCTAGACAAACTTATTTTGACTATCCTATTCATGTTTTGGAAAATTCTAGTTTGATAAAATACAAATTTTGTTTTTGATAAAATTGGCAAGACACAAAAATGAATTGATATGATTGATATATGTCTTGAAATTTTATCACAAGTTTGGTTATCAAAGTAAAATGATAAAACAAGTTTTAGAAAAACATTTTTTAGAAAAACAGTTTTTATGTGATTAAAACTATTTTTTAGATTTACTGTGATTTTATGGGATTTTTATTGAGTGAAAAGACCTATTTTCAAATCCCGTATCTGTGCAGAACTGAGGACTGGCTGACAGGCCAAGTCGGTCGACCGGACCGGTCGACCGCACCATAGGCCGGTCGACCGGGACGGTCGACCGACGTGCACAAGTCTGTGCACGTTTGGAGTCTCTGGGACGGTCGACCGGGCCGGTCGACCGAGATGAGAGTTCTGCTCTCAGGATGTTTCGGTCGACCGGGCCGGTCGACCGCAGTTGCCCAACGGTCACAATTCTGACCGTTGTGCGGTCGACCGGCAGTCTGTCAGACTGCCAACTCAGCCTAACGGCTAGTTTTCCTAGGGGCTATATATACCCCATTTCTCCATTGTTTGGCTAAGATTTTTAGAGCTAAAAATTCCAGACTTTCTCTAGTGTTTATAAGAGTTTTTAAAAAGTTTTTAAGCCAAAAGGATTTCATCTTATTTGTTTTGGGTTTTTGGAAAATCAAAGAAAGCTAGGGTTTTGGGAGATTGTTTTGTTTTCATTTTCTATCATTTACAAGTGATTTCCCAAGTAGTTTTTCTTTGTTGCTGGTTTCCAAAAACACCTTGTTTCCACACTTGAGCTATCACCTATCCTAATCTATTAGGATCTTTGTTTTTGTGGAAAAAGAAAGAAAAAGAGAGTTTTGGTTTTGAACCACTTGTTGTAAACCCTCCTTTATTTGTTGTATCCCTCTTCGGTAGAGGTGATCGGAGTGGTATTGGTTTGCTCCCTCTTCGGTAGAGGTGGAGTTTGGTTGTGAGCCTCTTCGGTAGAGGTGTGTGGATTGGTTGTTGTATTGGCTACGGCCTAACCCCTCGATTGTGAGGAGGTTGTTGTTTGAGAGAGGAGTTTGGTACTCTTAGAGTTGTAAGAAATCCTCTTCGGTAGAGGTTCCTCGGTGGGAGTTGAGATAGTGGAAATCCTACACGGTGGTGTAGGCGGGGATGTAGAGCAGGTGCTCGAACCTCGAAACAAATCTTGGTGTTTGCGTATGATCATTGTCTCTCTAACTCTCTCTCTTATATTTGTGCAAAGCATCATATTCATATCATATCATATTTGCTTGTGTTGTGGCATATTTCATATTGCCTTGCATTTATTCATATTGCTATTCATTCTTATATGCTTGGCTTGATTGTGGTATTTTACATTGCTTGGATTGCTTGTGTGTGTGTGCCTAACTTATACTCATCCAACAAGAGCTTCACATAGCACCTCAACCCATTCAAGGGGAATCAAGGGGAGTTAGTCCAGAGCCTCGCAAGGGGAATTCGGCTACACTTGTTGTATTGTATTAGTTTGTGCATAATTTGCATTAGCTTCCGCATTTAGCGCACTTAGTTTGCATTAAGTTTCTTAGATTAGCACTTACACCTATTCACCCCCCCTCTAGGTGTTTTTCAATTGGTATCAGAGCTAGTGCTCCTGATACTTAGGCTTAACATCCTAGGAGTGATCCATTTGCTTGCTAATCTCATTTGCATTGATTGTTTGCACATATTTAGTTTATACCATGGACTTCATGACCCCACCTAGTTTTGACCCTTCCAACATTGATGTTTGGAAGTATAGGATGTCCATGTACCTTAAGACCCTAGGTTTGCATGTCTTCTTGCCGCACCAAGAGATGTTATCTTGGTGATGGTAATCATATAGGGGCCAATGCACAAGCCCTAGAGGCCATTAGAAGCACTCTTCCTAAAGATTATCTCTTATGTGTTTCTAACTTTGATTCCGCCTTTGCAGTGTGGAACAAATTGACAACAACCACCACCTCCAAGCTTTCAAGTGCCAAATCAAACGGAGGAATTTAGTGGAGAATCCGATTCTCAATGCTTCATGGTCCAAGGGAATGACTCCCTTGAGGTACATTCGGAATCCCACTATGATAGTGATGATTGTTCTAGTTCTTCAAATGATCATATTGATGTCCATGCTATAAATGAAGAACTTTCAATTGTTGTGAAAAACTTATAGAAAAATATAAGATTTTGAAAAAGAAAAGTCTAGGATTGAAAAAGAAAATAAGTGTTTACAATCTAGACTTGATATTGTTTTGCAAGAAAAGGTTGAGGTCTATAATGAAAGGGATTCATTGAGATCTCAATTGGAACTTGCTTAAAAGAAAATAAATTTTTAAAGTCTAAAAATGAGTGTGAAATTCTTTTGAAGAAAAATGAAATTTATATCTAAAGTTGATTTTGTTTTAAAAGAGAATGTTGTTTGAAAAACAAAATCATTTCTATTCCAATGATTTAAATGTTTGCTTAGAGAAAAATATTGTTTTGCAAAATAAGATTGATTCTCATGTTGCCATGCTAGGGTAGTTTCACCTAAATCACCCATTGCATGTTCCACTTCTTCTATGCTCGAAAATGATATAAATTTGTTAAAGAAGAAAATGGATTGTTTGGGCTCCACTATGAGCCAATGTGCCATGAACCACTCACGGTTGGAAACCTTGGTTCGAAAGAAACAAGTTCCATCCTTTATGCATGCACACCATCACGGCATACACATGCTCCACACGGACACCATCAACACATGTATGCTCATGTGTACTCATGTACACATTGTGGACGTAAGGGCCACCTTGCTAAATTTTGTTATGATACATTACATACTCCTAATTTAGCAAAGAATTTTGTTTGGGTTAGAAATGAGGACTAACCCCCATGGACCCAAAAGAAGGTATGGGTACCAAAGACCACCCCTCCTATTATTTTGATGTAGGTGTGGGCTCTCACATGACGTGAGAGTGATGACACCTTGGAGTGGATGCGTTCCGGACTTCATGGAAATCAAATTGGATGCATCACTTTCAAGGGAAGATTTGGTGGAGATGACCACCATGTTTGGAGACAAGGAGAGTTGCTTCTTCGGTTTTGGTAACAATCCTTTACTCTCATTTATTGTTTACATGCTTTCCATGTTTTAATGTTTATAGCATGTTTTTGATGTCTATGGATTAGTATGTTCATTCCATGTTTATTAGATCCTTGACATACATGTATAGTATTTGAGACACATATGCTTATATGAACCCATATTTAGTGTTCTCACTTTTGTTTAAGCTATAATGTACATCATGAATCTAATACATGTGAATTTACATAGTAATCATGTTAGTTTTATCATGATGACTTTTATATTTGTTTGATGCTTCATGTTTGAATATATGTTAGATGTTTGTTTTCATTAAGACTAGTTATATACTTGTACATAGAGTGGGCTACAAATAAATCTATATATGTTGAGCTTGATTGCTTATTTGAACCCATTAGATGTGCTAGTATAGTCTAGTTTTGATGATTCATACATTTCAAAACTTGTATTCCATTTTGGATTTGTTTTATGAGTTTTCACTTCATGTATATGTGTATTATTGTCAAACTTTAAGATATACATGTATACTTTGAGTCATTTGCCTTTCATGCAAATCTATATATGGACTCAATTGTGTTTAGGGATATGTATGTATACTTCATGTTTGACAATTCATACATATACCTTGAAATGAAATTTGTTGTGATGAAAATTTAGTTTTTCATGTTTCATGTATTTATGTTTAACCATGTATATGTCCATCTATCCAAACTATTGACTATACATGAGTACTTTTTGAGCCACGTGCCTTCATGCATATATCCTTGTGGACTCGTTTGTATCTTGGATATGTATGTATACTTTAGTTTGTATTAGACATACATATGCCGTGAAGATTAGATAGTTTTGGTGATTTCGTGTTTTTTTTTTATTTTTTTTAAGGAATAATTGAGCTAATGAAATATGTTTCATGATTATGATCTTCACATATTATTTGTACACTCATATCTATTGCTCATGTTTTGTTTCTCATGAGTTATGCTTTATTGTTAGAGTGATGATTATCATGTGAATTTCAATTTTGTTTTATTCCTTGCTTGAAGGATTTCGTGCTAGTTAACAAGTTTTCCATTTAATAGTTGCGGTGTTCTTCATTTGGTAGTGATTTTCAAATAAAAAACTACATTTCAAATCTATCTTTGAAAACCCCTACCTTCAAAGGGCGGTAGGATGGGAGATCATGTTCATGTATGCACTAAATTGAAAATCTTTAAACTTGAATTATGATTGGGTGGTAGATAATATGATGTATACACTTGAACTTATTGTTATGTCAATTGGTATCATTGAACTCTTTCAATTGGTATCATTTTGATCTTCTGGTATACTCATATATGTTTTGTATGTATGTATGCTTTAATTCCAGTATATCAATTTCTATTGGTATCTATTTTTCATACATATATATGTTTGTGTTTATGCTAGTGCTTGAGTTTCAATTTTGTTTAAATTGATTACTTTTAAATTGTTATCAAGACTATGCATGACTTTAGTTTGTATTTCATAAAGGGGGAGAAAATATGATTTGGTATTTCAATTGGTATTTGTACTCCCACACTTTATGATTAAAAGTTGTTTATAGTTTTTAAAAATGAACAATTCTTACAATTGGTATCAATGTTTCTATGTAAAATCTTTTCAATTGGTAAAATATTACAATTGGTATCATATTTAAGAAATTCAAAATTTGTTTTGGTTTCAAGATTCATGTTTAAGAATTCAAGACTTATGTTTAATTACAATTGGTATTTTCAAAATTTTGTTTAAAGAAAATATTCAAAGTTTTGATTTGTATTTCCTATATGCAAGGAGAGCTTAACATCTCTCTTACATATAGATCATGTTGAGTATATTATAAATTGAGGAGCTTGACAACTTTCTTTATATGATATAATTGTGTAGGGGGAGCTTCACATCTCCTCTTATGCATTACATAATATGTGTTATGTGAATTGGGGCTTGTCATCCCTTCTTCATGTAATGCATATGTGTAGGGAAGCTAACTTAGCGTCTCCTCTTCATGAATGTATATAGCATATAACATATATTGATCTTATTTATTGTATCAAGATGCTTCATTGACATATTTTTAATTGATATCATGTTTGTAGTCACCCCTTATTGATTTTTTTTTGTTTTAGACAAAAGGGGGAGAACATTGTTTGCATTGTTTTGATTGACAAAAAGGGGGAGAAAGATTTTACCCCTCATTTTATCTATAGTTTTGATTGTTTACCCCTTTGTTGATGATTGACAAAAAGGGGGAGAAGTATTTGAGTTTTATATGCATATATTATGTTTTATATGCATATATTATGTTTTATATCAAGAATATTAAGTTTAATTGTTTATTAAGTTTAATGGATATCCAAAACTTGCTTTGTAATTGTTGTACTGGTATCTAGAGTTTATAATAGCTTCTTTATGTTTTTGCATATATTGAGTTCATGCATAAGCAAATAAACATAAATATATGAAAAATATGTATGTCTCTTGTTTAGAATCATAAGCTTCATTGCATATTTATTATTCATTTGTTATGCATGAGTTAAGGGGGAGCTTCCTTGAAGCTTATCTTTAATCCATGCATATATAACTCCATGAGTTTTGTCATCATCAAAAGGGGGAGATTGTGGGCCAATGGCCTTCCACTCTAGTTTTGATGATGATCAACTCATGTAGTTATGTTACTAATATTCTTGGTTTCTAAGTTTCAGATCATTACAGGATATTAGGTTGGTGATTAGCTTCAACAAGATGATTAGAAGCTATTCATGATGATTCCGGTACAAAGCTTAAAGATCATACTTTGCACTTGGAGAATCACGGAGTTTGGACCGAGTCTACTTGAAGATGGAAGATCGACAAGAAGACTTAGGTATCTAGTTTAGAGTTTGTGTTTTAGATCCATATTTGTAAAGCTTAGTTTAGTTGATATGCTCAAGTGCACAAAACACACACGTCATGATTTGGTTTGGTTTTCATGAATAATAGATCAAAACAAGTTACCTTATACCTATGTATATTAGATATGTTCTAGATATACATACATGCTTTAAACTTGCTAGACAAACTTATTTTGACTATCCTATTCATGTTTTGGGAAAATTCTAGTTGATAAAATACAAGTTTTGTTTTTGATAAAATTGGCAAGACACAAAATGAATTGATATGATTGATATATGTCTTGAAATTTTTATCACAAGTTTGGTTATCAAAGTAAATGATAAAACAAGTTTTAGAAAAAACATTTTTTAGAAAAACAGTTTTTATTGTGATTAAAACTATTTTTTAGATTTACTGTGATTTATGGGATTTTATTGAGTGAAAAGACCTATTTTCAAATCCCGTATCTGTGCAGAACTGAGGACTGGCTGACAGGCCAAGTCGGTCGACCGGACCGGTCGACCGCACCATAGGCCGGTCGACCGGGACGGTCGACCGACGTGCACAAGTCTGTGCACGTTTGGAGTCTCTGGGACGGTCGCCGGGCCGGTCGACGAGATGAGAGTTCTGCTCTCAGGATGTTTCGGTCGACCGGGCCGGTCGACCGCAGTTGCCCAACGGTCACAATTCTGACCGTTGGCGGTCGACCGGCAGTCTGTCAGACTGCCAACTCAGCCTAACGGCTAGTTTTTCCTAGGGGCTATATATACCCCATTTCTCCATTGTTTTGGCTAAGATTTTAGAGCTAAAAATTCCAGACTTTCTCTAGGTTTATAAGAGTTTTTAAAAGAGTTTTTAAGCCAAAAGGATTTCATCTTATTTGTTTTTGGGTTTTTGAAAACAAGAAAGCTAGGGTTTGGGAGATTGTTTTGTTTTTCATTTTCTATCATTTACAAGTGATTCCCAAGTAGTTTTTCTTTGTTGCTGGTTTCCAAAAACACCTTGTTTCCACACTTGAGCTATCACCTATCCTAATCTATTAGGATCTTTGTTTTTGTGGAAAAAAGAAAGAAAAAGAGAGTTTGTGGTTTTGAACCATTGTTGTAAACCCTCCTTTATTTGTTGTATCCGTCTTCGGTAGAGGTGATCGGAGTGGTATTGGTTTGCTCCCTCTTCGGTAGAGGTGGAGTTTGGTTGTGAGCCTCTTCGGTAGAGGTGTGTGGATTGGTTTTGTATTGGCTACGGGCCTAACCCCTCGATTGTGAGGAGGTTTTGTTTGAGAGAGGAGTTTGGTACTCTTAGAGTTGTAAGAAATCCTCTTCGGTAGAGGTTCCCTCGGTGGGAGTTGAGATAGTGGAAATCCTACACGGTGGTGTAGGCGGGGATGTAGAGCAAGGTGCTCGAACCTCGAAACAAATCTTGGTGTTTGCGTATTGATCCATTGTCTCTCTAACTCTCTCTCTTATATTTGTGCAAAGCATCATATTCATATCATATCATATTTGCTTGTGTTTGCATATTTCATATTGCCTTGCATTTATTCATATTGCTATTCATTCTTATATGCTTGGCTGATTGTGTGTATTTTACATTGCTTGGATTGCTTGTGTGTGTGTGCCTAACTTATACTCATCCAACAAGAGCTTCACATAGCACCTCAACCCATTTCAAGGGAATCAAGGGAGTTAGTCCAGAGCCTCGCAAGGGGAATTCGGATACACTTGTTGTATTGTATTAGTTTGTGCATAATTTGCATTAGCTCCGCATTTAGCGCACTTAGTTTGCATTAAGTTTCTTAGATTAGCACTTACACCTATTCACCCCCCCTCTAGGTGTTTTTCAATTGGTATCAGAGCTAGTGCTCCTGATACTTAGGCTTAACATCCTAGGAGTGATCCATTGCTTGCTAATCTCATTTGCATTTGATTGTTTGCACATATTAGTTTATACCATGGACTTCATGACCCCACTAGTTTTGACCTTCCAACATTGATGTTTGGAAGTATAGGATGTCCATGTACCTAAGACCCTAGGTTTGCATGTCTTCCTTGCCGCCACCAAGAGATGTTATCTTGGTGATGGTAATCATATAGGGGCCAATGCACAAGCCCTAGAGGCCATTAGAAGCACTCTTCCTAAAGATTATCTCTTATGTGTTTCTAACTTTGATTCCGCCTTGCAGTGTGGAACAAATTGACAACAACCACACCTCCAAGCTTCAAGTGCCAAATCAACCGGAGGAATTTAGTGGAGAATCCGATTCTCAATGCTTCATGGTCCAAGGGAAAGACTCCCTTGAGGTACATTCGGAATCCCACTATGATAGTGATGATGTTCTAGTTCTTCAAATGATCATATTGATGTCCATGCTATAAATGAAGAACTTCAATTTTTGTGAAAAACTTATAGAAAATATAAGATTTTGAAAAAGAAAAGTCTAGGAATTGAAAAAGAAAATAAGTGTTTACATCTAGACTTGATATTGTTTTGCAAGAAAAGGTTGAGGTCTATAATGAAAGGGATTCATTGAGATCTCAATTGGAACTTGCTTAAAAGAAAATAAAATTTTTAAAGTCTAAAAATGAGTGTGAAATTTTTGAAGAAAAATGAAAATTATCTTCTAAGTTGATTTTGTTTTAAAAGAGAATGTTGTTTTGAAAAACAAAATCATTTCTATTTCCAATGATTTAAATGTTTGCTTAGAGAAAAATATTGTTTTGCAAAATAAGATTGATTCTCATGTTTGCCATGCTAGGTAGTTTCACCTAAATCACCCATTGCATGTTCCACTTCTTCTATGCTCGAAAATGATATAAATTTGTTAAAGAAGAAAATGGATTGTTTGGGCTCCACTATGAGCCAATGTGCCATGAACCACTCACGGTTGGAAACCTTGGTTCGAAAGAAACAAGTTCCATCCTTTATGCATGCACACCATCACGGCATACACATGCTCCACACGGACACCATCAACACATGTATGCTCATGTGTACTCATGTACACATTGTGGACGTAAGGGCCACCTTGCTAAATTTTGTTATGATACATTACATACTCCTAATTTAGCAAAGAATTTTGTTTGGGTTAGAAATGAGACTAACCCCATGGACCCAACAAGAAGGTATGGGTACCAAAGACCACCCCTCCTATTATTTTTGATGTAGGGTGGGCTCTCACATGACGTGAGAGTGATGACACCTTGGAGTGGATGCGTTCCGGGACTTCGGAAATCAAATTGGATGCATCACTTTCAAGGGAAGATTTGGTGGAGATGACCACCATGTTTTGGAGACAAGGAGAGTTGCTTCTTCGGTTTGGTAACAATCCTTTACTCTCATTTATTGTTTACATGCTTTCCATGTTTTAATGTTTATAGCATGTTTTGATGTCTATGGATTAGTATGTTCATTCCATGTTTATTAGATCATTGACATACATGTTATAGTATTTGAGACACCATGCCTTATATGAAACCCATATTTAGTGTTATCATTTTGTTTAAGCTATAATGTACATCATGAATCTAATACATGTGAATTTACATAGTAATCATGTTTTAGTTTTATCATGATGACTTTTATATTTGTTTTGATGCTCATGTTTTGAATATATGTTTAGATGTTTGTTTTCATTAAGACTAGTTATATACTTGTACATAGAGTGGGCTACAAATAAATCTATATATGTTGAGCTGATGCTTATTTGAACCCATTAGATGTGCTAGTATAGTCTAGTTTGGATGATCATACATTTCAAACTTGTATTCATTTTGGATTTGTTTATGAGTTTTCACTTCATGTATATGTGTATTATTGTCAAACTTTAAGATATACATGTATACCCTTTGAGTCATTTGCCTTTCATGCAAATCTATATATGGACTCAATTGGTTTAGGGATATGTATGTATACTTCATGTTTGACAATTCATACATATACCTTGAAATGAAATTTGTTGTGATGAAAATTAGTTTTTCATGTTTCATGTATTTATGTTTAACTTCATGTATATGTCCATCTCTATCCAAACTATGACTATACATGAGTATCCTTTTGAGCCACGTGTCTTCATGCATATATCCTTGTGGACTCGTTGTATCTTGGATATGTATGTATACTTTAGTTGTATTAGACATACATATGCCGTGAAGATTAGATAGTTTTGGTGATTTCGTGTTTTTTATTTTTTTTAAGGAATAATTGAGCTTAATGACATATTTTTCATGATTATGATCTTCACATATTATTTGTACATCATATCTATTGCTCATGTTTATTTTCATGAGTTATGCTTTATTGGTTAGAGTGATGATTATCATGTGAATTTCAATTTTGTTTTATTCCTTGCTTGAAGGATTTCGTGTAGTTAACAAGTTTTCATTTAACTAGTTGCGGTGTTCTCCATTTGGTAGTGATTTTCAAATAAAACTACATTTTCAAATCTATTCTTTGAAAACCCTACCTTCAAAGGCGGTAGGATGGGAGATCATGTTCATGTATGCCCTAAATTGAAAATCTTTAAAACTTGAATTATGATGGGTGGTAGATATATGATGTATACACTTGAACTTATTGTTATGCAATTGGTATCATTGAACTCTTTCAATTGGATCATTTTGATCTTCTGGTATACTCATATATGTTTGTATGTATGTATGCTTTAAATTCCCAGTATATCAATTCTATTGGTATCTATTTTTCATACATATATATGTTTGTGTTTATGCTAGTGCTTGAGTTTCAATTTTGTTTAAATTGATTACTTTTAAATTGTTATCAAGACTATGCATGATTAGTTTGTATTCAAAAGGGGGAGAAAATATGATTTGTATTTCAATTGGTATTTGTACTCCCACACTTTATGATTAAAAGTTGTTATATGTTTTTAAAATGAACAATTTTACAATTGGTATCAATGTTTTATGTAAAATCTTTTCAATTGGTAAAATATTTACAATTGGATCTATTTAAGAAATTCAAATTGTTTTGGTTTCAAGATTCATGTTTAAGAATTCAAGACTTAGTTTAATTACAATGGTATTTTCAAAATTTTGTTTAAAGAAAATATTCAAAGTTTTGATTTGTATTTCCTATATGCAAGGAGAGCTTAACATCTCTCTTACAATAGATCATGTTGAGTATATTATAAATTGAGGAGCTTGACAACTCTTCTTTATATGATATACGTGTGTAGGGGGAGCTTCACATCTCCTCTTATGCATTACATAATATGTGTTATGTGAATTGGGCTTGTCATCCCTCTTCATGTAATGCATATGTGTAGGGAGCTAACTTAGCGTCTTCCTCTTCATGAATGTATATAGCATATACATATATTGATCCTTATTATTGGTATCAGATGCTTCATTGACATATTTTTTAATTGATATCATGTTTGTAGTCACCCCTATTGATTTTTTTTGTTTTAGACAAAAAGGGGGAGAACATTGTTTGCATGTTTTGATTGACAAAAAGGGGGAGAAAGATTTCTTACCCTCATTTTATCTATAGTTTTGATTGTTTACCCCTTTGTGATGATTGACAAAAAGGGGGGAAGTATTTGAGTTTTATATGCATATTATGTTTTATATGCATATATTATGTTTTATTATCAAGAATATTAAGTTTAATTGTTTATTAAGTTTAATGGATATCCAAAACTTGCTTTGTAATTGTTGTACTTGGTATCTAGAGTTAATATGCTTCTTATGTTTTTGCATATATTGAGTTCATGCATAAGCATAATAAACATAAATATAGAAAAATATGTATGTCTCTTGTTTAGAATCATAAGCTTTCATTGCATATTTATTTATTCATTTGTTATGCATGAGTTAAGGGGGAGCTTCCTTGAAGCTTATCTCTTAATCCATGCATATATAACTCCATGAGTTTTGTCATCATCAAAAAGGGGGAGATTGTTGGCCCAATGGCCTTCCACTCTAGTTTTGATGATGATCAACTCATGTAGTTATGTTTACTAATATTCTTGTGTTCTAAGTTTCAGATCATTAACAGGATATTAGGTTGGTGATTAGCTTCAACAAGATGATTAGAAGCTATTCATGATGATTCCGGTACCAAAGCTAAAGATCATACCTTTGCACTTGGAGAATCACGGAGTTTGGACCGAGTCTACTTGAAGATGGAAGATCGACAAGAAGACTTAGGTATCTAGTTTAGAGTTTGTGTTAGATCCATATTTGTAAAGCTTAGTTTAGTTGATATGCTCAAGTGCACAAAACACACACGTTTCATGATTTGGTTTTTGGTTTTCATGAATAATAGATCAAAACAAGTTTACCTTATACCTATGATATTAGATATGTTCTAGATATACATACATGCTTTAAACTTGCTAGACAAACTTATTTTGACTATCCTATTCATGTTTTGGAAAATTCTAGTTTGATAAAATACAAGTTTTGTTTTGATAAAATTGGCAAGACACAAAATGAATTGATATGATTGATATATGTCTTGAAATTTTATCACAAGTTTGGTTATCAAAGTAAAATGATAAAACAAGTTTTAGAAAAACATTTTAGAAAAAACAGTTTTATTGTGATTAAAACTATTTTTTAGATTTACTGTGATTTTATGGGATTTTTATTGAGTGAAAAGACCTATTTTCAAATCCCGTATCTGTGCAGAACTGAGGACTGGCTGACAGGCCAAGTCGGTCGACCGGACCGGTCGACCGCACCATAGGCGGTCGACCGGACGGTTCGACCGACGTGCACAAGTCTGTGCACGTTTTGGAGTCTCTGGGACGTCGACCGGGCCGGTCGACCGAGATGAGAGTTCTGCTCTCAGGATGTTTCGGTCGACCGGGCGGTCGACCGCAGTTGCCCAACGTTCACAATTCTGACCGTTGGCGGTCGACCGG